>WTSP01024023.1:118442-186383 GCA_025331215.1 Actenoides lindsayi
ATATTAATTAAAAATAATTAAATATCTGAGAAATACCATATCATATCATCTTGACTTTTAAGACTATGTTGTTTTGTACTGAGACAAGCTTTAGGATAAAGATATGGTACCTTTTCATACTAAATTCACCAATGTTTATGTTTTCAATAGTAAAGACAAAAAATGTGGTAGCTGTCACAGGTTTTTTCATACTGGTATTAATTTTGTGCAACCTTAGAAACTTAAATTATATGCAAATATAGTGTAGGTAAATCAAAGTAAAATATACTGGGTTCAAGCAAATAACATACTAACTTCCATATATATATTTCAAACATCACATCAAAAGCAGAAATCAGTTCCTTCTTGCCAGTCTGTGATCCGCCTTTGGCTACTGCCTATGTATTCCTTCTCCAAAGCTAAAGGAAATACAAGAAGTCCACATGGTAGATGCTTCTCTCTTCTTCATGTATCATATCCACCATGACTGTGTTACTCAGTATATAATTATTAACTTCAGGGTATTAGCCAAGGCTGGCTACACTACATTAAACCAGATTTACTTTAATTCTTGAGTTATTTATAATCTAAGTTAAAATTCTGAATAAAATAAGGAGGAATGTGTGCATGCATATTTTTAAGATTTTCAGCACACTGATCTGAGTTTTTTACAACCATGCACAGCATCTATAAACCATCTTCAAAAATGTGATTTCCTCCTTGCCATATTTTCTTTTTGACCTAGTGGCATAAATTTGTATGCTTAGCTGTAACTGCCTGAATACATTCCATAGATGTTCCCCAACAGGGAGTGTCTCTTAGTGCAAACATCTGATGTTGTAAAAGTGCACAGTCTGAAACACAAGAATCCCTGAAAGATAATGTCTTTTATGTCACAGAAATTTGGAGGTTAGTTCGCAACTCTTCCAGGAGCTCCAGTAGTGCACATTTTTTTCCATACCCAGACCCTTCTAGAAAAAAGGGCCCCAAATATTTTGTCTGAATTCCTTGCTCAATGAACCTACAAGAAAACTTATGAAGCAATGGAATTAAAAGATTAAACCACAAGCCACTTGTACTAAGTCTTTAAATGACTTACGAAGCATGGAGTTTACATAGTAACTGAGTCTGCAGACTCAGTTTCTTTTGGAGAATTCTGAGGACTTTCTTTTTTTTTCTGCCTGACTTGACTGCTTTGTTGCTGTGTGGCTGTTCCCATCTGGATGGTACAAAAGAACAAGACAAAAGATAAGATTACAATTAAGTAACATATATTTGTTCGGGGTTTTTTTTAACCGCTTCTTAATTAGAGAGAAAATCCCCTTTATTGTTAACCCACAGGGTAAGAACTGGAAACAGCATGGTCACGGTATTCTCACTCACATAACTACCTTAAGTCTTCTATACATTTCAGGCATTCAGTACTACACATGACAATCTTAAGAGACACAATGGCTTGATAAACACATATATTTAAATGTTTCCAACAAGGTGGAGGTTTAAGTGTAAATATTAAATACTGACAAGACTGAAAGTAATTTTTTACTAGTAACATCTGTCTGTAGCTCTAAATTCATTAATTCCTCTGGCATGGGGTAGGGAAAAAATAAGCATGTTGCAAAAAATGGAGGAGATAAGTATTTTACGATGGATAACTAAGAATACAATCTAGAGGCAGATTTGTTGTTTGTTACTGGTATGAGGATACAGGTCATATTATTCTGTGGATGCGTTTCAGTTTGTCTTCAGAGTGTAAAGCACTTAATTTTAAAATTTTGATTCTATAGCTGTAAGGCATAAGCTGTGCCCTCTAGACTTGGTGTCCTGTTTCTATTCAGTTAGTATAAGGGTGAGACAGAAAAAACTAATGTTTCTATCAAGGACAGTTGTGATTCCCCTGCTTCTATCAGGAACAGGAAGCTGTGTGTTAAAGAGCTGGATAACACATTTTACCAGAAAAACAAATGCTTAACAGTGTTAGGAGCTTGTAGTTCTAGTGATCTGCTACAGGGAAATCCGGTGTTTCTAGAAGATGTAAATAAGTAATGATGCAGTCATCTAAGCTGTTCCCATGTCTGACATTTGTGAACAGTGATGATTGGGTATCATTGTGGAGTGGGTCGAAATGGTCCCAGGCTTGATACAGGATACAAGCATGGTCTTGGAGTTATAAAATTTGTACCAGTGAATTTTTGGTCTGCTTCCAACAATGCATCCTTCAGAAGACTACCAGGTGCCAGAGTGAACATATAAATTTTATACCCATATATTTTTTCCATTTACACCTAGATGATGATATATTTTCACACCTGGTCACCTTGCTGAAAAATGAAGCTGGTCAGAACCTAGTACAGAATGAGAACATGTTGAAAGCACATTTGAAAGAAGCTCAGAGAAAAATCAAGAAAAAAAGAGAGGTCTCTGGCGTTTGGGGTATGTTGGTTTTTTTTTTGTAAACAAGCTCATAACATTATATGCCCAACTACTTTCTGTTAATGCATTAGTCTTCCAGAGAAGGTACAATTGTTTTTCAGTAATAATTCATGTGTAGCAAATGACAATTCACTACGAAGGACAGGGACAGAATTCAAACCTACCAGTTGAACACTTCCCACTTCAGGGAAAAAAAACAACATGTGAAGCATTCTGCATGTTAAAGTATGTACTAACTGAATGACGGAACATTTTTTGTTATGTAGGATATCAACACAAAGTAGCTGCAAAACCTGTTAAATCCAAAGTTACTCTTCAATATTGTCAGTAGTGTTCTCATGTGAAAAATAGGCTACATAAAGCATTGTAGTTCCAAGTACTTATTGTAGCCATCTGAAAAGCAGAGTATTTTCACAGATTTTGAGCTGTGCTAGTACAAATTGCATGTGATTCAGTGAGGACAAATGTAATGTAATGAGAAAGACTATTCAGCTGCAAAAATACAGATTGAGAAAGGGGTATTTAAGTAGCAGTTGTATAGAAAAGAACTAAGGAGATATTTTGGATCACTACCAATATTAGTCAACAACATCATTCAGGTTTAAAAAAGGCAAACATCATGCTGGGAAATGAAAACAGAATCCTGTCCTGCAAGTTGTGAAGCAGTTCTCCTGCTCTGCTCAGCGTTATCATTAGCAGAAAAGCTACAGCTGAAATAATGTGTCCAGCTGTAGATCTGACTCTTGTAGAAAGATAGTGACCAGTCAGCATCTAGAAGAGAGCAATGAAGTGCTCAGGTCCAAGAAACATGACCTAAAAGAAAAAACAGAAAAATCTGAAGTTATTTATCCAGAGAAAAGAAAGCAAAGAGAGCTGGCAACATAATAGGGTAACATATACGAAGAGCTGCTGCGAATGAAAGGAAGAATCTAGTTTTATGTGTGTGAGAGGCCATACAAGAAATAATGGTCTTCAGATTGTGTGTTACGATTAGATTATTTATTTTAATAATAAAGATAATAAAAGACAAAAATGGACAGCTTGGAGATGTGGTGGAATCCCCTTTATTAGAAGTTAGATAAGCATTTGTCAGAAATGATGGAAGGATAGTTCATTCTCTTTGGGCAGTAGCTTCAATGATCTCAACATTTTACTCAGTCCTTGAATTCTTTTCAATTGTGAGGTTCTGACTATCTGATATTTGGTAAATATTAACAAGCCCTGAGGTGTGGCTGATGTAAAGATTATGCAGTCAAAGAAAAAGAATTACAATGAAGGTGGTATGCAGTTTGCCTAAAGTCTCCTGACTATGGCATGGAAGTGATGATGGAAGGAATGAATTTCCATGTCTAACACTAAAATCAGTAATCAGGACAAAACTCGCATAGCCCATCTTTCTTACTGTACCTAAATTTTTCAAACAGAATAAAAATTTGAGTCATAACGTTATTTGCAATTCAGAATGAATCTGAAAGATAGAATGGATTTTGATAGTATGACTTAACTATATTGAGAATGCAGACTTCAGTTGTAAATATAAAGTGCTCATGTCTACAAAATCTTTGCAACATAGATGTTGTATATATTACAAGATCTTTGTATTTCTTCTGAGAAGCTAACCTGTTAGCATTAGTTATGCAGTGGAGTTACTTGAAAAGCAAAAAAGTCATAATGATATCACCTTGAATATTAATTTTTCTTAATTTATATAGATAACTTCAGAAAGAACACAGGCAATACATAATCTATCATGAAATTCAGCAGTTGCGCTTTCTACAAAAGTTGATATCCTTCATCAAATAACAGTGATGCACTTTGTATGCTTAGAAAAGCCTTCTGATCTGTGTTTGCCATTCTCAAACATAAAGATTGCATCTTTGATTTTGCTAGTGTTAGCATTTGGAAGAATAATCAACAGAGAAATGCTCAGGTTTGACAAGTGGTGTAAGATTTCAGTAAACATGTCTTCTGTCAGAGAGATATTGGAACCAGATAATATTAAGGGAAATTATGCTGCTTGGAACTCTGATCTTCAAAGAGAATATAAAAATAGATTGAAATCAGAATGGACATTTAGTAATATTAAATGCAAATAAGGCTTCAACAGAGGCTCAAAGATACAATTAAATTATGGAAATAGGCACAAATTCAATAAGTGAAAACATAAAATACTTTGGGACGGAAGGTTGTATAAACATAAGCCTAATATTTCGAGTTGGCTTGAATATTTTGGTATATTTAAATTTAAAATTCTGATGTATCAAAAGTAGGATGTTTTGTGAAAACTTTCAAAGACTTTTAAGTTTCTTCAAAGAGAAAATTATTTTAAGAATTTAAATTAATTGCATTCCAGATGTTTCAAAACAGAACATTCTGAAAGAGTCTTTCATTAGTTTCCTTACTGGGTACAATTTTAAGATGGTCACATCAAAATGGAATATTTAGATTAATCCAAAGTATGTTTCTGTGTTTTCTTGTGATGGGACATTTCTCATATTTATATTTGTTTCTTTTCCATTGCAGCAGTAAGAGATTAGAGCTTATTATATTAACTTCCAAGAAAAATTTCAAGACCCAGTTGATTGTTTTAGAATATTTTTTTAAATGGTATTAAAAATAGGTCCTCTAAGAAAATGGTGGTTAAATTGAAAAAGTCTAAAATTAAAAAAAAAAAATACAATTTGTGTGAATTATAAAAAAAATTATTTCGTACCTAATCATAATTTCTAAGGATACAACATAAATGGGAAACAAATAGAATGTGAGTTCAACAAGCACATGTATATTTATAAGGAAAATGTGAAAGTAGTTTTAAATATGTCCTTTTCACATACCTTAGAAAATCACTACGATTCTGCCAGATGGCATTTATATACCTCATTGAAAAATGTATCTGATGACGTATATGTTTCATAGGCAGTTAAAGAATAACAGAATTTTACATTCGGTGACCATCTACAAATCTTTTTTAAAGATACAGATTAGAATGAGTGCATTAGCAGCCTACTTAGAAAATTAAAGATTAGGGTAACCCTTATCATGTGAACTCAGAAAGTATGTTTGTGGTTTTAGACAGCAGGATAAAGAGGTTAGGGTCCTTTTGCAGAGACAGAGAGATGCAGAAAGTACCATAAAGGAGAGAAAAAAAGGAGCAAATCTGAAATACTCTCATATATTTCAGTTATTGTAAATACTATGGAATAAAAATATCAGTTCATAAGCCTCAACTTTTCTCTGCTTTCCCCTCCTGTTTGGTGATTCTGTCCTCAAAGGACTTCAAAATCCATTTGAATGCTGCTTTCCAGTACTCCAGATGTAGAGTTTGGATGAGGAGGAAATAGGAAGTTTAAAGCATCCTCTATCACTTGCTAGCTGCGTTAGAGATTAGCTGCACATCTTTATGTCAACAAAAGCATGGAACTGGTGGGTAATGTCACCAAGAACATTTTTGGGTTTAACACTGGAAATTAAGTAACAGTTTAAGACGAATTAAGGTTGTCTGGAAGGTTCCTGCACCTCTCAGCACTACAGAATTCAGCAACACTCACATTTTTAAACAATGTGTTTGGAATAGCTCAGTCTTGATTCTTAATTCTTTAAGTTTTGTTCTAATAGTTCACAAGATTCTGTCTGCTTTTTCTTCTTAGGGTAGGATATCTAAATCAGTCTAGGAAAAACTTGTTATTAGGTAATATATTAGGTAATACACCTCATCTAAACACATAGTTGGTGTCCCAGAAACGGCACTACATGCACTCTACATATACAATGTGCATTACATGTATAAAATTTACATTTACAAAATTTTACAATCCCTTTGCCATCACAAACAGGATACCATATTTATGACTTTAACATATATGAGATTTTTCTAATATATTAAGTGCAGCTATCTGTAATGAACAGTTCAGTTGGGTTTTTTTCACCTTAACTCTGTAACTACTAGCTTTTAGAGCTCTGAGCTTTGCTACATATGATGTACCTAAAGGATAATAGTGGGAAATTATGTTATCGCAACATGTTATTTGTCAGGGGATGTTCCACCTGCTTTGGTAAATTGACCAAGTATGTGTGGCAAGAGGAAGCTGATCTTATCCCTGCAACATTTTAGTTAAGACAAGGAGTGCTGTGAATCTCTCAATTGTCCCTACTCACTGTTCTTGAATCACACTTCAGACGAGGCTCAGAGTGCAGATGAATTCCTTTTGAGTGAAACTAAACTGGAAGATGCACAACAGTAACACATGTAATACATTCCAATTGCAAATGGACGTTCAGTTAATATAGTTAACTATAGCTAGTTTTGACTCTTCACTGCTTGACCACAGTATTTCCTGCTCTAACATAATCAGAGAATAATCTGCTTCCTATGTAAATGGTAGTCTGCCAAGCTGAGGTTTGAGGTATGTTTTAAAAATGCAGCCTTTATGAGGAAATTTTTAAAGGATTAACCCAAATCTCATTAAAGTTGCTGGATCATTCCAGTCAGTTTTAGCGGTTTTTGCACTAGACCTAGAAGCTCTAGGTTTTGCTGCCTACTGTTGTCTGACAGCAAAATAAAAACAGGAAGAATCCAATAGAGCAAATTTTCTGTATGAGTCAAAAAAGTTATCTGTGTAGAGAATGTAGTCATAACTCTTACTTACATAGATTGTTTTATTTAACAGGATACAAATGAAGCTTAACATATACTCCCTTATCTAGAGGAACACATAGCTCAGAAACATCTGAAAAAGTAAAATAATTCTTAATAATTCCCAGAAGACTCATTAGAAATAACTGACTATGACTTAAACAAATTACTTCTAAGATAAAACAAAATATTTTTGTATAAATACATCTGATACACCAAATATTTACTTATTGGGGTTTTTCCTTTTTACAAATTATTGGTGTCCTACAATAATAATTCATAAAGAAAAGAAAAAAGAAAATGTTAATATGCTTTGTGAAAGGTAAGACATTTTGAACAAAATACTTCTGGTTTTCAGTCACTTCTGTTCAAGAAATGTATTAAAATATTGTGTATATATACTTCTAGCTCAAACTGTGAGAAAGAATTAGAATAATCATTTGTTTATACTGTATTTGAAAATAAATTGGATGCTTTGATACTTCAGTGTCTTGATAGCATATTTTCTAGTAGGTCAAGTTTGCTATGCTTTAGGTAAGTTTCTGAGAAAGAGCTGACCAAAAAAAAAAAAAAAAAGAGTGAAAACCCTACCTATAGCTATGTACCTTGTTTCATCTTATTTAGGAAGTGCAGGATATTGCTCCGGACTTTCACCAGGTTAATGCAGGTATTGGCCTAAAATCTGACATTGCATTGTCACACAACTTTCTGTATTCTGGTCTCCAAGCAAACAAAATTCCAGTCTTCTGTAAATTAAAAAAGCAAGTAAGCAGCAGACATAAACTCTGCTGTCATCTGCTCCCAAAAAGTCTCATCAGAGACTCTTTCTTCCATCTTTGGAAATTAGTGTTCTCAAGCCAAATGAGTCCTCCTCATTTTTTCTCCACCTTTTGCTCTACTGAAGACCCTCATTTTCCTCTTCTAGAACATCTTAATTTTGTTTCTCAGCTAGAGAACACCTCTTTTTCTTGCTCTCTCTCACATACAGGCCTGCTGTCTGAAGGGGTGTAGCTTGGGTTTTGCTTACTCTCTTGCCTCGTCTCCCAGTCCCAACTCAGAACCAAAATGAAAATTCCACTTGGTTTAGAGCATTTTTTGCTTTGTATAGTTCTATCTTGAGACTCTTCTGATTATGCCACTTACAGGGAACTTTCCTGAGAACCACAATCACATTTTCTGTTACAGTAACAGTTTTAGTGCTTCTTCTTTCCACTCTAGAGTGCCAGCCTCTGAAATGGCTTTACCAACAGCTGAAACATATATTGTTAGATGAGTAGCCCCATTTCTTTCATGTGGTGCTGAGCTCAAAAGTCTTCTGACAGGAAAGCATTGGTGAAATCTCTCCAGAGCACTAAATTCTACAGTCTATCAGGATGAAGTTGGCAATTAATTCTTTCCAATGCTACAGTTTCAAGCTTTTTGTAGACTCCTGGAAGTATTGTTACATTGATTAACCTTAACCAATGCTTTAAATATTTTAATTATAAAATTTGATCAGGAACTTTAAAATATGAGGTGAATATAATCAGTTAATTTAGCAAATGTGAGCTAAAGAGCTAAAGGGCTCAATTGCCTTAGCCTACTCTAGTTCCCTCTCAGTATTTCTACTCACGGACAAAAACTGGTTGTATCCTTTGTCTTGATTTTCCTAGCACTCCTAACTTTCCAGTCAGGTTTGTAAGCAGTGCTCTAAGCTAAAAGTCCAGAGTATGTTGTCATAAGAACCAGTATCAGAAAACAGTCAGGCCATAAAAGCCTAGTGTGCTATATTAAATATGTATTATTTATTTACTGAGTATAGTCCTTCTTATTTGCATTCTTTACCAAAAGATATTTCTGGTTCACCCTGTTTTGATCAAGGTGAAAGTGTCAGCCATTTATATTTGTTTAAATGTTCTGATTGAATAGATAATACTGAGGCTGGTTTCTGTGGTGTCACTGGCAGTACTAGGTAGGTAGCTGTTGTCAATGTTTATTTATGAAGTGTCTGTGTACAAGACAGCTCTCTCAGTGATAATGAGGTCATATCCAATTGGTCTTTTAGTAAAAGCATAACCTTTCTGCTGCAGTGCCAATCTCTCAAGTATCCCAGTTATTTCTATAATGTTGTTTCTTTATTTTCAAATTATACAGGCCTGCTCTTTTTAACAGACTTTCACTCTTCAACAACTGGTGGAAACACCATGCAGCAGATAGTTGTTTAAAATGAATTAGAAACTGTTCCTGCATCTTCTTTTCCTTACACTGGAAATCCACGCACTGCTGGATTCCAGAATTCTCACTCCCACCAGTCAGGTCTCTGCAGCCAATGGATGTAATATACTGCTCAGGAAAAAGCCAAATATTAGAAATTGGCTGTTTTTCCTCAATTTTCCAGTATATTTTACTGTTATTAGTATTATCATGAAGTAGGAAATAATTCCCTTTAAGATGCTTTATCATTTAGGACTGAAATCTGTTTTCATTTAAATCAGTGGTGGAAGCTTGACTGCTTTCAGTGAGATGAGGTTCAGGACTTATGTGGCATAAGGGCTTGAATTTGTGGTTTCTTCTGAATTTTCTGAGTGTTTTTGTTCTTTCCAGTAGAGCAATATATTGCTCCTTCTTCTGTTGCCGTTGGCACACCTTGGAAGTAAAAAAGGGGAAGCCAGTAACTTATTTTCATCCAAATAATCTATTGCACCTCTTTAGCAAGATTCTTTTACTATTTCTAAGAAAATATTCATAAAATGCTGAAGCACGCAACAGACTGTGAAGGTAGGAAGGCAGAAAATATTTTGCTTTAGAGGAATACTAATGTATTCCAATGTCTTACTGATCTGTACAAATTACATTTAAATATCTATAACTATAAAGGAGAGCTCTCATACAAAATTCAAATATAAAATTCATAAGGAGTTAATTGTTCCTAAAGTGTTTTCAGCAAAAACTTTACCATATAAAGATGTTTCGTGTATAGGAAAGGTTAATGATAGGGCTTCAGTAGTGCCTGAATGACATAAAAGTTTAAATCCCTTTCAAAAAAGCAATTAAGACATATATTGAAAGCATAACTACCAGCAGCTTGCAGAAAACACAACAGAATATTCAGTTTACTGAATTAAGGATCTTAACTTCACCCAGCTTGATTAGCTGGCCAATCTCCTCAGGTTTCCTGTATAATTTATGGAGAGAAATATCTTTCTTCCACTGGAGATCCATGGCAAGAACATAATTTAAGTGCTTGAATTGCCCAGTGGAAGAATCTGTTTCTTTCCACTGACTAAAGAAACTGACCTGGCTGAGCTAGGTGTATCAAGTTTGGTTAAAACCACTTTCTTCTCTTTCCCAAGGGCTCAGTTTCCTGGAAGTGGAACTTCAGTCTTATAACCAAAGTGGTTTTTGCAAGTTTTTCCCTGGGGCTGGTCAAGCAGTTTAGATAGAATTCCTCTATCTAAAGATCCCTCTGCTGGAGACTTTAATTCTTTCAAATTACCTGTAAACAAATACCTACTTCTACAAATATACTGGTTATTTATAATTATTTAAATGTTGAACATAATTGATTTTACTCAATTAGTTAGGATTTGCTTTCTGAGGTTCACCATATTTTCTTTAGCAAGTAACATTGTAGTTGTCTCATCACTTCAGTCAAATATATTTTCCCATTCCCTGATGAATTGGGTAGTATCTATAAACATTTCTGCTGTGACTCTGATTTTTTCTTTACAAAGATATGTGTGCTTTTTGTCATGCAAATCTGCATTAAGAACTAAAAATTTAGTCTCCTAAAATTAATTTCAATAAAATGTTTATGAGAAATTAACACAGTGATGAGAAGTTAAGTAACCCAAAAGAGATCCTGCTCTGGCAGGGGGGTTGGACTAGATGATCTTTCGAGGTCCCTTCCAGCCCCTGACATTCTGTGATTGTGTGTGATTCTGTGATTCTGTGATATTTATGAAAAATATTCTTATTGTTGTTCCCCTACATAGGAAATAGTAATTCTTACTGATTTGCCTGTTCATTACTTATTACTATTCCTGAAAATGAAGATTTATATAGTGGTATAATGCAAACACTAATGAGGGTTTTTGTTAAAGCACATTCTAGCGATTGAGTATGTATTTCTGAGTTCTGATATGAAAGTACAAATTCATTAGAGAAATGCAATTGTTAGGATTTTAACTTCATCATTCAAATGATGTGCTTGATGGTGATATCTCCTGTATCTCCAACTGCAAAAAAAACCAACCCATTCTTTCTCTTCCTTTTAACTCATTTGTATTGATCCCATCTAGATTTCACCAACCTTCAAATGATGCTTTTGAGGGAAAAAGAGGTCATAGGTCTCCTTTCAAAACATTTGCATAAACTGCTTTCTACCTTGACATCTAATTAAGTTGTCCGCTTGACTGAAGATTGGATGTTTTTTAAACAGGACTGCAGCTTTATCAAAGGATTTTGAGAACTATTTCACAATGATTGAGCTTATTTAACAGAGAGGTATACCTAATTTATCAATCTTCCTTTTTAACTATTAGCGTTAGCAGCAAGGAGGACTTCTAGGGAGTATTTTTATGGAACTGGAACATGTATGCTGAATATGGCTTCTTCTTTTTCTGCTTCTTTATTATGATGATTATGATTTTTATGGTGATTATTATTATTATTCATCCTTCTCCCATGAAGCAAATGAAGCAGAATGATCCTACCTTCCTTCATATCTTTATGATTTTTTTCTATAAAATCCTTCTTAGTGCTTCTTTATTTTTATAGTGTGGTGGTTAGTGTAAGGAAGAGTTTGTTTATCTTTTGATTCTGTGGTTAGAAGACTTCCTTTTGAAGAGAGAGGGAAGTTATGACGAGTAGGCAAGGAAAGGAGACAGCAAAATAAAGGATGAAAATTCTCTCAGAACCCATTTTGATATCTCTAGTAGGCTGAGGGTGGCTGTGAAGCAGAACACAGCACAGCACACTGGCACTTCAGATGTCATGCCAAAAGTTACATTAAGTTACAACATTGCTGACTGAAAACACATCTGCTTTATTTCAGATGTGTAGTGAATTTTGCTAAATGTTTCTTGCTCCTCTCTAGCTCCATCTGATGGAAGTACTTCACGATGTGAATCTCCAGATGTGACAGTATCACAATTTATGTTTATCCATGTTTTGGATTTTCTCAAAGTCATAATTCAGATCACATTTAGTATTCACAATATATGTATACTCATGCACTAAAGTATAAATATTAGTGAAACTTAGTAACAGCATAAATAACAGAACAGGCAAATTACTAAAGCTTTATTAGTTCTCTTTTTCAAGCAATAACTTTAAATAATAGTAGTAAATGCTGTTAAAACCTGCACTGCAAAGAGAAACACAGCTATAGAGTGTCAGCAATCTGATTTCATTCTCATAAAGTTGTTAAACATTGCACAAGAATACCTTTTCTTTTCTACCTCTTTTGTCAAATATTTTGGTTTGTTACTTGAGAAAGACAACATCTTGGAAGGATGCTAAGGTATAATTTAAAATAAAATAAAGAAAATAGCCAAGCGGCCCAGCTATTAGGTTCTCCATCTCTGTTCTGAGTCCAGGATTGGGAGATTTTTTTCCTTTCTTCAAAATTAACTTTCTTCTTTGCTACAGAGTTTCATTCTTCTGTTTTATCTTCCTGCATGGAACTGCCCCCTTCTTGCATCAGCCAGAAAGTCTATCAGAATTCCATGTCTATGGTTATCCTATAAGTTATGTGGCAATATTGGGGGAAAAATGAATCAAAACCTGAGCAAACTACAATTTCTTTTGTTGCAGAATATCTTGTTCCCTCTGGCTTAGAGAAAAATGTGTGCCCAAGGCATCACCATGCCATATCTGACAGCAAAAAGCATTACTGTTGTGATTTGTTAGATTCAGAAAAGGACAGTGACATTTCTTGAAGACAGCTTCTCTTTACATAGAGCCTAGGTCTCTTATATTTAACATGTTACTTAAATTAATATCAGCAGATATTTAGAGGTTTATGAAAAGCATGACCATCTGGCTTATTGTTGGTGGACATACCCAGGTTGGTTATGCATGTGAAGGCCCAAATGGCCAGATGTTTTCTATCATAGCACACTCTCAAAGTGCTGCTCTTACTGCTGAATGAACCCCACACACCAAGCAGTAATTGTGCCCTGATTTCTGTTGTAATGGACATTGCAGCATGAAATAAGTTACATTCCATCTTGTTGACACAGTGTACTTCAGCTGCTGCTGTAGCAGGTTGTTTCTTTGCTGAAGCTGAACTAAGAAATGTCTGGTTTTATTAGACAGATTATCTTATTACTGTTTTCTTGGCAGTTCCACACAATGGCACTTGTATGGCACCATGAGAAAGTGAATATCCAGAGCACCGAAAGTACATTAACAAAACAAACCACGAACATACATACACTTCCAAAAAGTTATTTTGGGGCAGAATTCAGGGACAATATATTCTGTAGGACAATGTATCAAACAGCAGGTCAACTTCATGTGACTACATTTAACTTCCCCAATAGTGGAAGAAACAAAGAAAACTGACATATGACACTTAAGTTCCCTGGACTGTTATAAAATAAGAGTGTACAGACATCCTCCTCAGACATAACTCCTTATCCATGGTCTTACTTATGTGTACTTTCTAGTCTAACTTGGGTGAGTTTTGCTTTCTCAATACCCTGTAGCTTAAGCATGTGGGAACAATCAACTCACTTGACTAGTTTGGCTTCTTGTTTTCTGCCTTTGGCCCCAAAATTTAGTGTTCTTTTTTATGTATCATCTTAGCTTCAAGAGGAGGACCACAGAATACTTCTTATCAGCTATGTAGCCTAAGTATTTAGGCACTCTTAGAAGACAGAAACTGGAATTTGATCCTCCTTAGGATAAAGAAGTGGGATTTCTACTTTCCAGGCAAATTCTCTAGTTGTCCTCTATACTGCTTCATAAAAAAAATGTCTCCTTTCCCCTTCTGCTTTTTGGGTAAGTGGGTGGTTTTTTTATAAAGCGAAATATTTCCTGTGTTTTATGTGTCTAAATACTGTTAGATTGGGTCATTGAGGAACTTGGGTAGAGAACTTAGGCGCAGGCGTGCTTTATGAGTCCCAAATAGAAAGACAAGAGATGGATACCAAAAAATGATTAGTTTAGTCAAATTATGCTCAAGTGTTGGTAATATATAATAGCAGAACTTTTAAAATATTGATGGAATACACAGTGTTCTTTTGCCTTGTATTCTTATAGTTATGCAGTTGTTTTGTGAACTGGTCACTCGGTACTATTTGCTTTAGTATGTATTTTCATGTTTGTAATTTATTGGAAAGGACAAGCATTTGGCCCTTTTTAGATTAATTTATCCCTATTGCACTATTGCAGTTTTATCAAAGATACACATAATGTGGAGGTAAAGAATCTTTACACTTGTATGTCAGTTGTCTTGTGCAAATTCATGTAATTGCCTCCTGCAAAGTACATCTGACCTGCGGCTCAAAATGTTGGGAGTCCTGTAAACAACTTGCACTACAAGTCTGGTTGCTAGACCTTTAGCTTTCTCCTCTTGGTGATGGTTAGAGCTGAATCTTTACAATGGCAGCATTCTAAGAAACTGTGCATACCTGTTGGGGTCTGGGTATTTTTGACTGTGAAGACAAAATATATTTCTAATAGGGCTAGAAAGTAGCTGATACTTCTACTGAAGTAATTAGAAACAGACTGCAGCACCCGAGACTGCTTACTTTACCAGTACCTGGGGAAATTGGCTTTGTTTTCTATTTGCAGAGCCCTTCTTCTACTGCTGTTGGTAAGAGGGTAAGAAAGATATAAATAGAGATGGTCTTCCCTTCTGCAGTTATTGCTGCCATCCCGGTAACTGCAGGAGCAAAAAGTCCACCCCTGCAGAGCTCTTTTCCTTTTTCCTCTTCATTATTTTTAGTAAGCAAAGCAATAGGCCCTGTACAGTCCAGTGAAGCCCCTTCCTGGGAAGATATAAAATTTGAAAAAAAAAAAGGAAATCAGAGCTTCCTTACAGGATGGGAAGTGAGGAATACGTAGCTTAAAGAGTCTGAGCTGGGACTTCATATCTCAGACAGCTTAAGAAACCAGAGGGGATCCTAGTTCAGACTATACTGAGAAAGTGAAAGAATCCCTTACAGAGCCCTTAACCTCTGTTGAAACATTTCAACGCATCTGCTATGCCATGTACTCATCTCTCATCAGTCCTCCAAAGTACCTTTCTTTTCTCATTCCCCCACCCAGATTTCCCCACCTGCTTCCATACTTCCTCTTAAAGGGTGCAGAAGTCTGATGCAATTGAATCTAACTGGTGCAGAAGTTCAAGCCTGAGCAATATACACACATGGGTCAGATTTCTAAACCAAGGCCTAAGGCTGAAACTGTAGCCAAGTATTTCCTGCTTTATGTGAGACCTCACAGTGTATGGCTGTATCCTGGAACACTGCATTAACTTTGCAATGTTGCAAATCATGTTTCTCTTTAAAAACTAATTTTCTCCTGCGAAATATCCATGGAAAATGGTGCTAGCTTTTGGTTGACTGTTTATGGTAGACAATAGCTGGTGGTAATTCTGTTTGGCTTTGTGTTCTTCATTTTATTTTGGAAAAAACGTAAGAGAGTCTCTACAGTTCCCATTAATACTATTTTTCAGCTGGTATTTCTGTGTCAGTGAACTTTGAACAATCACCGCAATCCAGAAATGGACTATTCCACAGCAAGTGCACTGCATGCACTCAGACAATTTTTCTGAATTTATATAAAATGGATCAGGAAATTTTGAGTGCTAAGAACACTAAAGGAATCCTTAGCGCATTCAAGAATTGAATATATAAGAGCTTTTCATTATGTGCAGTGATTTCAAACTACCTTTAAATCTTGAAGAGTCTATCTAAGTCCACACATTTTATTTTGTTCTATAAAGTTATTATATGCCAAAACAACATATCTCTTCTGCTTGACCTACTGTAACCATTAAAGAAATAACTTTGCATATCAAGTCATTTGGGCCATTAGAGCCCACAGTTTCTTTTTTCCTCTGTGGTTGGGGAAAAAGAAATATGGGCTTTCTAGGCAGGGGAAAAGTAGGGTGCAGAACAATGTAAGGGAGGTTCGTGCTCTGCAGCACTCTTCTGTTATCATTATGTCTGTTCACATTTTGCAGGTAGGCCTCTGAGAGCAGAGTTAGGACTTTGGAAATAGTAGTCAGTGAAGCGAACCATTCTGAAAGATTTTTCTAATCTGGTACAGACAAATTCATTCAGTGACCTGGTGAAGTAATTTCAAATATCAAGACAAACACTGATTAGAGAATCTAAGGAGACGGAAAAGAAAGATAAATAAGTCATAGCCATTTGCAATTTTCAAGCCTTTTACCTTAAACGACCTTACAGGAAATTTTTCATTTACGTATGGTTACTGTGTGGGATTACCTTCACAAGAGAAAGAAATCGGTAGTCAGATGGCTTATCAAAAAACACTGATGATGAAAAGTTCAAGAAGCTTTTTCCAGATATCCTGCACTGGAAATACATTTTGACTTGCTAAAATCTCTGTAATTATCTAAAATTTCAGAAACAGTTGGCATTTTTTCATCAGTTGCAAAGGATCAGCTTTATGTTTCTTCTGTATTTAAAAATCCACACTAATGCCACTACCAGTTATTACTGTTTTACTGCTTTTTATTTTGTTGCATTATCCATCGTATTTGAACACCACCAGCCTAGGCATTTAATGAAAAGGACTGTCTCTCTGTAATGATCTGAGAACTGATGAAATACTGTGTGAAAAGACCTTGTTACTTATCTTTGAGAACAGAGTACAGATCTATTTTTTATTTTTAAGTGAAGCAATAAAATGAAAAAATCCACACTCCAAGTTATTCTGGTATTGTTTCTGACACAGAAGTGACATTACATTTATTTATAAACTAAAGCAAATTTACTTATTTAATATTTGCTTTCATTGAAATTAAAATGATTTGAGGAAAACAAAAGGATTTTAGGAAGATTAAAGCCCAAAATTTGTTGCTTTAACATGATAATTGACTTCTTTAAATCTAGTTATATATATCAAGAACTATTTGGTTTTTACGTATTTTGAATTGTGAAGTAATATAAAACAGGGCTAGTAAACATAACAAAACATAAATATTATATTTGTCAGGATTAATTAGAATTATAGTTCTAGTGGCTAAGAGATTTGGCCTATCATACAAATGGAAAAGTTTTAACCATAATGTTTTAAGTACTCTTTATATAATCATATAATAAAAACTAGTTACCAAGGTAGTTCAGAAAACATTACAACTGTTTTGCTAGAATTAAAACTGAGAGTATTTGAGCACTTTAAGTACAAGTTCAGTGTTTTATGGTTATCGGCCCATGTTTATGACTGACATTGTTTCACTAATAAAAAGCTAATTTTTCTCATCTTTTCCCACTTGAAAAAAGGTGAAAAGGAAGTACATCAGAGACTAGAAAGGAGGCCTGTAGTTGTGAGGATTTCTTCCTAAAGATCCCAGTCTGTCCTCTAAACAAACCCAAAGCAAGTCCAGTTTCAGGAACAGTAAATAACTGCTAACTTTTTATGAATCAAAAGCTGCCAGATTAGTACAGTTATACTATTAAACAAAGCACTTTGTTCACCCCATCATATCAGGGATTCATGCTTGGTTTGTTTATGGAGTCTAAAACTCTGTGGTTTTGGACCCTGGTAAAGTCAAACTTAAAACTGTGCTTAAGATCAAATTAGGATCACTGTCCTCTCATGAATGTACATCTTTAAATAGATTTCACATTCCTGTGGCTAGATTCTCCAGACTAAATGAGCTGCCCTTGGCAAAGATCTGGAAAATGGAAGAGGAAGTGAAAGCTTTAAAGCATTTGTGGTTCCTTCCTCTCCAAGCTGGCTGACAGTCAATGCAGTTCCAATTCAGTGTGCTCAGATGCCCCTGGGCTCCAGGAGCTAATTTGGTGGCCAGCAACTGATGCAGGTAAAAAGGCAAGAGCTACTCGCTTTTCCATGTGAGAATAGGAGATGAAAGGCGGACCTGGGCTAAGATCCTGGCCTTCTGCTTGAAAATTACTTATTTCTCTAAAGGAACAGGACATTAAGAATCTTTTTGTATGTGGAAAGTGGATTAATACTGTCATTAGGAAATAGATCCTACTGTAAACTGAACTCAATTTTGCGTCAGGTTTGTGAAGAAGTTTGGAGGGACAAAAGATCAATGAGAGGATTTGGGAAGGAACAGATCAGATGTGAGAATTCTGCATACTGATTAAAACTGATGTTAATGGTATAAAAGGGTCATGTAGTTGACAATAACTTACATTACTTATAACTTAAAGTGCAGAGAGCTAGAGCTCATATTTGACAAATGAGTTCTGACTAAAATGTACTTCATTTTGAATGCCTTGGTTTCTAGGAGCATCTAAGAAGAGAGTTTTTTAAATTTATTGAACATGATGATGCTGTATGTTCATGAAAGTTTTCACCTTGGGAACCTATGAACAGCAAGGGTCTATAGTTTGAAGTGGTACCACATCTAAAAATCTCACCCTCACCCTACCAGCCCCAATGTCTCTGTTTATACACTAAATATTTTTATATGGTTATATACTTGTATATAGTTTGTATATACTTTCAACTGCATTTGAAGATACTTGAGATAAGTGCAGAAAATAAGAAAAAATGTGATAACAACTGCATACAGTTGTTTTTAACCTCCATCTGCTAAGCTGACAAAAAAATGTGTATTCTGTTGTGTACAAACTGTAAGCAACACATTAGTGCAGTGTTTATTGTCCAAATCTGGGTGTAAAATCTTACACTGAATACTAAAACTGTTTTATCTGAAGAGAGAAAAAGTAATTGGACACAGCCTAATAGACTACCCACTGATAGTGGATAGTCTATCAGGGAAACTGGAACAAACTGTGCGAATTCTTTTCATTGGAAATCAGTATAATCTTCAGTGGAAATTAGTATATACATTGACACAGAATTTTCTCAATATTTTGGAATACATATCTCCATAGCAGTAAAGAAAAAGAAAAAAAGTTAAGTAGGAAATAATGTTTGAATTTAATAAATGAATGAGCTTGTCAGAGGCACAGCCATTCCTCTATTCTTCACAGGCAGAACATAAAGCAAACAAAGTAGCTTCAGTCAGATTCATAGTCCCCCTCACAGTTTTTTTCCCTTTAAACTTGATTTATTCTTGGGTTTATCCTTCCAAGGGCTTTTAAATGGTTTGAACCATGATTTGAAAACACAGAAGAGTCAATAACTAAGTCAATGTCTTCTTGTGGTGAATATAATTTTTCTTGAAAGTTAAAGCAAAAGCACTATGATTTGTAAGTTAAATTCTTTGCTATTGTTGCTATACTTTTTATTTATTAGCTGTATGAGGGATTTTCAAAATGAAGGTGTGAGCACATAAAACTAGAAATAAAACGCAACTTCACTTTAAAGAAAACCATCAAAATTATTTTTATTTTTTTTAAATTTAGGGCATCAAGTTCCTACATTTCATTCTTCATAGCAGAAAGGTTAACCAAATGTTGCAGACAGGCCATTATCAAATGTTTTTCTGCCTCCACAAGGATGACTTTTTGCACTATGCAGTGCATTCTGCAATGTTCCATGGCAACTCAAACTATGGATTTCTGTGGTTATGGGGCCTCTAGTTGAGTGGGTGATCAAGAAAATTCTTCCTGGCTTTCTGATGGTTTTGTCACACATAATCTGTTTCTGCCAAAATAGAAATGGCCCCTGCTCAAACTTTCCCACAGATCAAAAAGCACTGCCATTCTTTCCTCTTTGGTGATTATGTATCTCAGTTCCACATCATTCTACCCAGTGATCTCAGTTTATTCAAGCTCAAATGACATCCACATGATGCTTAGCATTTACATGCATCTTTTTCCATCCTGGTAGAAGGAACACATGGTCATGGAGAGGAAACTACAGGCTTTGGGCCTCAGCCCAGACCAATTTAACTGACAGAGTCATCACAGAGTAGATAAAGAGACCTGAGTGCACAGAGTGACTATGACTTCATAACTTGCAGTACTAGCTGATACACCTTCAAACTTCACACAGAGCAGAGTAAACAAAACATGCTTAGGTCCCATTAACACTCTCCAAACTCTTATTTCTTAAAACAAATTAAGTTGATTTTGTCAGGGAAAGAAAGGAACACAAAGCCTCTCAAATAGTGCTCCTTTAATATAGAGTATATTAAAACTGTTTTATCAAATGAAACTTTTAAAATAGACTTGTCAGCTGTTTATGTCAACTTTGACAATAAAATTAATTTTCATAGTTGAATCACACATCTCAAAAGAAATTGTAGGTGATGGAAACAGTGCTACAAAAGCAGTGGGGTCTGCAAGCTTAACTTGACTATATATTATATAAATACATTCTCTCCACATTCAAACCCCCCAGTGGAGTTTAGGTTCCACCAGCATAAATCAGGATTTCTCTGTTGGTTTCATAAGAGCTACATTGTCTTACTCCCATTCTATCTCAAATCTGAGAAATGTTAGATAATTAGCTAATACAAGTCACTTAGACTCTTCAAGAGTTTAGTTGTAAACTGATGGACACCTTTCAGTTCTGCTTTGGCCTTTTGTTATTATTGAAATTCACAAAATACCAGCATAGTTGGATAAAATGTTCAAGTCACATCCCTGATTGTTAGTTGCATTTTACAGAGATACACGATGCCTAGTTTACAGTATCCCCATTTTATCTAGGTACCTGCTTTACTTCCTAGATCATAAAAGATCGTGATAATCCTTCACTAAGAAAGGAAAGACACTGAATCTATTTTATGGTTTGCAGCTTTGATGCAGACTTGGGAGTCTCATTAGTAGAAATTAATTCATAAATTGTGTGAAGTTTTCTTGTCATTTCAGTTAGATTGGACAAGAGTCTAACATCAAAGTATGGCTATGAATATGTATTTTTCCCAGAGTTCTGTAACTGTTTAGGCTGAAGGGTCCCTCATACAACCTCCAGTCCATAATTCAATTTGGTAGTGGTTTCTACTATTATTAAATACTTTTAGCATAAACACAAATGTTTCATTACATTCAGTTTATTTTAATTGTTTTAATCTGAAAGACCTCTTTAAATTTGATTTGTTTGATATTAGAAAATGTAGATGTTTATTGTCTTGAATGAATTAATTTGCTGAATTTTATTTGCTGAACTTTATTTGCTGAATTAAGTGAAATCAAAGAACAATCCAGGCTTCTCATGCATTAGATCTAAAAGGCTTGAAAGTATTTAACAACTTCGCTATCACTGCAGTTTGCAAAATCGTGTGAGGAAAGTACTGGGTTTATGGGATAGAAGTAATTGATATTTTTGGAGAAAGCAGAAAATTTCCTGTCTTGGATGAGTTTAGATAATATGTATTAGACCATTGTCAATGGATACACTGTGCTGTACCGTTATGTTCCTACAAACAGCAAGTAAAACCTCAGATATTGTGTCATCATTTTTGATGGTTTTGTCCTTAAAAAAGGTAATAGGATATGTAACTTTCCTAGGTGCTAATCCTAAGAACGTGAAGCAATCATCCATTCCTCTCCTCGGCTTTGTGATGAGTTGTCAAAATCATATATTTGAAGCCCTTAGGCAGAGAGGGCATACAAAAGTGTACACATGCTTTGAAAACCTGGCCCAAGCTATTTTGTTTTTGTCTCATTGCCAAAGAATGCTAGCTATTTTCAAAGGCTATTTACAAGTCAGAGGAAGTTCCCACCAGATTAGAACTGTTTTAGGGAAAGTTAAAATCTGGGCCAAACTATTTCACAGCACAGAAGCTTTTTAATCTGCACATACAGTCCTTGCATCTATAAAAAGAGTTATTTTTGATAAGGAAAATGAATGCATTAAACCTGCATAGTAACATGTCTTTGTCAAAGGCTGTTGTTAACGTTCCTGTGGTTGGTAATGTAAACAAAGTGCTGTAGGTCTGTTTTGATGAAAGATTGGTCAAATAACTATCCTTTTGCTGGATAGCGGGAAATGCTTTGGAGAGCAATCGTAAAGATTCTGGTATCATTTTACTGTGACCTGAGAAATTAAATGAACTGGCTAAATAAACAATGAGTAAATTTGACCTACCTTTAGTCATAGGCGAAATGTTACATAGTGTAACTTTATTAATCTGACTATAACTTGAACTCTTTGTTCTTTGCTATTTTTTCCCCTGTGGTAAAGAAACAAAGTCTCTGTGGTTCATAAAACAAATTGAAAAAGAAAACTGGAGACGTGTCTTTGTAACTTACCGAGTGCTTGAAGCTCTACTAATTTAGAAGAAGATACAGTCCTTGTCCCCATAGGAGAATTTATAGTAAGGATGTTGATCATATCTTGAATGTATCACATATGAGAAAAAAAGAGTAATTCCAAAGATGAATAGAATCTCTTAAATAAACTATATACTCTAGCCACCAAAAGAGTAATTAATTCTCCTTATATCTGATAAATGAAATTTTAACTACAGTTGGATTTATAAGAAAAATAAACAAAAGCACACTGAAATGTTTATATGTATAAAAATACTGTATTGGGAAAGTGCAAACCACAACTTTTTACTGAAGTCAACTAAATGAAGAACCATAAATTCTTGGAATAACTATGGAGGCCAAGATCATGGGCTACTCAGAAGCTGTCTTCTCGAGCACCTTGATTTGAGCACCTTCAAACCAGACCATTCACATTTACCATTAATTCTTGCGTATTCTGCTCATTCTGGAAAGTCCTGTTGCCCTTCATTATCACAGAAATCTAGTGCCCATGTTTAAACCAATTTAAACTCCGGATATTGAATCCTATTTTACTTTGGAGCTACTTCAGTTCTGCATCTAAACAGCACAGTGAAATGTCATCTCTTGTTTCATCCTTTGGCCAAATATTAACAAATGACACAAAATATTGAAATTTTATGATAAGGATGAGTAGAAGTACATGTAAGAGTTCAAAGAAGCTTTTTGCAAAAGCCATCATTAAATGAGTTCTGAATGTTGCAAAATTGTTATGTTACAAGATGTTCTGAAAATTAAAAACATGAAAATGGTTGGTAAGAAAATTATGTTCTGTTATTTCTCTCACCACTCTAATTAACATACTCAGCATCTCACAGCTAGAAAGATACACTGAATATTTATCCACCACTTTCTTTTTCATCTTCTTGCTTTTATCTAATGGTTCAATTGCCATCATTTGATGTAGATGGCAAAAGGCTTCCCCTGGTTTTTAAAGATTTTTGAGTAATAATTTTCTTCCATTGGGATTCTGGGTTCAGTGTTGGTCTTAACTGAGGGAAAATACTAAATTCCATATCAATGCAAATTCAAGTTTGCAAACTAGTGATTAAGCAGTGGAAGTCTATTTATAGTATATACAAGATAACCAGAAAACATTCCATTTCAGGAAAGTAAACTTTTCTGAGAAAGCTGCCTCACACTAATTTTCACTTTTACACATTATGTAATTAGTATGCATAAATATATTTTTTATATTAAAATGTCATCACTTCTTAATTAAAATTGAGCAGAGAGAATTATAACCTAGGATAATTGTTTTGTTAATTTCTTGAGCTGTGCAAAATGCAAACTGTAGAAGACTTCCAATATAATCCTCCTGAACTCTAAAATATAAAAGATATTGTCTTTAAAACAGGCACACTGATGCAGGTCCCATGTTTCATATTTTCTTTGACTTTTTTAGGCCAAATTCTGATTTGTAATTCTATTTACATCAGTGTAGTTACACTATTGTAAGTTGGGGCACAAGGCCTTCAAGCTGTGCTGTCTCTGCTGGGCTTAGAACAAACCTTAGCAGCTCAGATAGAGCAATGCCTGCTGTCTGCTTTCCTCTAGAAACATACTCTAGGTGTTTAATATCTCTTTAGTTCTCTTGCAATTTAAAGAGGGCTTGCTCTTTACCTGTTTCAACCACACTAGTCTAATAGGCTCATCCTCCATCACAAATCAAGATGTGTAATGGCGATTTGAATCTGGAAGGAAAAGCTGACTCTTGCAACAAATGCATCGCAACACTCTTAAAATACCTTGTCAGCACGTTGTCTGTATTTATCTGGGCAGTTAATCCAGAATGAATCATTTGTGTATAGGAGTACCTGTGTTTCTCTGGGTAGATATCTGTAAGGATATACTTGTATTACTGATGCTTACATTAGTGGAATCTTTGTATTTTTCATATCCTACCTTATTTTGACTAAAATATGTGGTAAAACTAAACTGAAGTAATGCACTTGTCATTTTGCCACCAAGACTCACTGTCTAACCCATCTTTGTGAATGTAAGTTCTACAGGCACAAGCAATTGTTATGCAAGTTCTGATTCCCACACTCACAATTCTTACCTTGAAGTGAGATAATGTTCTCAGACTGTCAGTATTCATGCATAACCACCTCAGTGCTCTTTCCTCCCCCATTACAATGGAGACTACTTACTGCAAGATGCACTGTTTCAGAAGTTACCATTCATTCTGTACACTAAAAAAAGCATTTGTTTAAAAGCTGCTTTGCCCACTCAAAACATCTCCCACTGAAATGGAGAGCAATAAGCACAGAAAATCATTTGAACAACAAAAAATGGTTAAAATAGCAATCTAGAACACCAGGAATCTCAAGTGCTGTCTTACTTTCTTATACCACTGACTTATTCTTTAGTAATCACAAATAAAGTTGTTTGAAAATATGTCTGGGAGCCTTTTACAAAGTCGCCATTTACAAAGTGAACAGTACCTGCTACTGCCTAATTCTAGGAATTGTGGAGTGTGTTCCTTAAAAAACTTTACATGTTAGGCAAATACTGAGCTATCAGTGGTGGGAATGGGATTGGAGGATGCTTTTAAGAAAAAAATTACTCTGCTGTAGTAGGAATTCTTTTTAGATTCAGAATGTCCATTTTCTGAAGAGGATCAGAAAGGAGAATAACTCCACAGACTTATGGCTCTTTATAATTGAACACAATTTGCCAATGCAATGTCACATGAATAGGTTCAGAATAAATCAGTTTCCAATTTCAAATGTACTTTCTATCACCAAGTCAATACAGTGTGCTCAGACGCTCAGAAGGTTATGTTCTTATATACTCCTCAAGAGACAGATACTAAGGCCAGGTAAAAGTCCAGTATTTTAACTGGATAAGATACTAGATAACATTTATTTATTTACATGTCTATCCCGCAGTAAGGAAAGAGAGGTTTAGCTGAACAGCATTCTCTGTTCCTATCCCTTCAGACTTTGAACCCCTGTAAAAAGTAAACTACACATATAAGGAATATTTGGAACCACACTCAAGAAGTGAGAAACAGACTATAATAAGCAACATACACACTGTATTGAGAAAGCCATTTTTAAATTATGAGAGTTCCATTAAGTATCAGAACTGACACTGCTTATAGGAAACATTATTAACTTTGGGTTAAAGATTTCCATCATCTTCAAGATGTATTAGACATATCAATGACAACCATAACATGAACTCTGTCCTACCTTCTTGTTGGATTAATTCTTGGAACTCCCACAAGCGACAGGAGAAAACAGGCATAGTGATGCTTCTACACTTTAACACTTGCAACGACTTTTCTCACGCTATCTTCTAAAAGGTACATTTCAAAATTCAAGTATATATATATTCTGTACTCTTATTGTTCTTCTGACAGTTATCATAAGCAGAAAAAAAAAAAAGGAATAGTTGTCTTCTATTTACCCAAAGCTGTCATGCAGCACTCTTTGACAGTCAATGAGCAATTGTTAGTGTTGCATCAACATGTATTTTAAAAATGTTCAATTCTGGATTCTTATACCAGGATCTTATCTTATCTGGAGTTGATCTGTTTTCTCTGCATGTTACTGAGAATATGAATATCTTGAGCTGGGATTTTATCCTTTTTGTTTGTTTGTTTTCTTTGAAATAATAATAACACTATAGAAAATAATGTTAGACTTCCCATTATGAACCAGAGTTGCTGAAGTAAGAGGGGATTTTATTTGTAAAGTTCAATCATATATTTTTGTCAAATACACACTATAATAATGAAATGTTCCTATAAATGTCAGCACTTTATCATCCTTAGACTCAAAATCCTTTAAAGAAAAATTAAAATGAAGAAAAAAAGACAAATGTTGAGCTTAGCCAGATGTGAATTTGCAGTCAGCATTTTATGGACCAAATACGATTTGAACAGAACAGTAGAGAAAATATTTTAATATTTTTTATTAACACTAAATAAAATATTTATGCAGGAGAATTTCTGTGGAACACAAAGGCAAGCATTCATCAAGTCTTGTTGCCTGTTTTCCTCAGCTTGGTATTATGGTAAGTAAAACTGTATGAGTCATAGACCAAGAGCTTTATACATGTTCAGTTATGTGGATGGATCTTGCATTGATGTTGATTTGCCACAGCCAGCTGTCTGTGTAACCCATGGAGTAATCACTGATAAAATCAAAACAAAATATCCTTTACCTGCATCCCTGTGTAGAACCTGTACATCATCTACTACAGTACAGACTCCTTTTCTTAATGCAATAGAAGATTTTCTAGAAATAACCTAATAGTACAGAAGAACTGCAGTTCAAAATAAAGCAAGCTGATTACAGATGTGGGTTTCCTTGTAGGCAAAAGTCATGTATCCAACCTGCCTCTTCTAGCCCACTCCCATCTCACACTTTTGACAAGTGCTTGTCTATATTTGATATTTTTAAAAACATGAATGAGAAACAGATGTTGTGGTGGTCTGAATGAAAGTTGGGATATTACTGAGTTAAGACTCTGTTCAGATACTGTTTTCACTGTAGAAGAATATTAATTTAATTGCCTTAGGCTGGGTGAGCCTTTACTAGCTGAAAATATAGTCCATGTAAATGAAACTGTATTTTTTTAGACTTGAATCAGCCTGGGTCAGACAATACTTAGTATTGCTTCTATTAATTACATATTTTTTCCTTACATTGATTACCAATGTACCACTAGATGTATTATCAGATCCTTCCTGTTTATTTTTCTCTATTGTTTTCCTTCAGTTCTTCTTTCTCTGCATTATCTCCATCATTAAGAATAGATTTCCTGTGTTTTCTCTTATCTGCTATTCATGTAAACCTCTCCCTCTTCCCCATCCTACATTTCTTTTTCTATTTTCCTAGTTCTTAGATTTCATCTTTCTTCTTTTGCTTATTCTTTCAAGTCTTTTCCTTTTTTCAAAGTCTCTTTGTCCACCTTCCCCATATCTGCACTATGAACTCCTGCAATTCAGAAGGAATGATGGGATTATTACAATTGGTGAGCTACCTTTTTTTCCCATCCTAGCCCACTTTACCCTTTATTTAGTGTGAGCAGGTGGCACTTACTCACTAAATCATAGGAAAGAAGAAACTGGAGAATGGCTGTCAGGGTGCAGACAGAAAACTGTTGTCAGGTCTTGGCAGTGTGTTGAATATATATATGCAGTTAAAAGTAACCTATACAAAGGCACATGTTTAAAAAAAAAACAACAAAAAACCACTCCAAAATCCCAAA
Organism: Actenoides lindsayi; assembly: GCA_025331215.1. Classification (NCBI taxonomy): domain Eukaryota; kingdom Metazoa; phylum Chordata; class Aves; order Coraciiformes; family Alcedinidae; genus Actenoides; species Actenoides lindsayi. Next base: position 146,079 of record WTSP01024023.1, read on the forward strand.
GGTAACTAAAGCAGTGTTCTTGGGTTCTGGTCCTGTTGCTGACTGGCATAACTTCACTTTCAGTAATGAATCACAGGTTAAAACCAGCTTTGGATCTGGCCTGAGGTTCATTCTACTGAGATTTTGCCAGCTTCTTTCTTTCCTCCATGCACAGACTATGGCGAGCATAACTCCCTTGATAATCCTCAACAGTTGCTCCACAGATGGGTTTTGACTGTGTAGGAGGTCCAACCAAAAGAAAGTGCTTCTCAGAAGAGCATTAAGCCTGCACAGAGCTCCATATTTCTCTGCTTCCTAACTAACTAGTTCCCAGTTAGCTCCAAGTACTGATGGAGGGCTGCAGGTTCTTCAGCGTTAACAGTACTAACATTAGTCCTCAGAGTAAACAGCCTCCCTCTCTTACTCAGCCACTGATCTCGAAAGTACTATTCCTCCCTTTAAAGTTATGGAGAGACATCCACTGTTTTAAATAAGCATTGTCAAGATTTTTGACCCATTCAAATAACTAATATTGGGGATTATTTATTACTACTTGTTTTAGCAGTAAATTTCTTTTAACAACAAATTCACGCAAAGCCCCAAACATCATAACTGTGATTCCTATGACACTTGTAAGCCAATCTGTATGTGTGCATTCTTTCTAACACAAGCATTCACTCAAGGCACTGTTTACTGTAGGGCAGAAGTCATGTTGTTTTGAAATTTTTTTGACAACTGAACTTTGCAGGTTATTTAAACCAGGGAGAGAAAAATGTATTTTTTGGTGTCTTTGGGTTTTGTACAGGCAACAGAAACTATTGTCAAAACAATAAAGAACTGTTTTTTGTTGTGCCTTTTTTTTTTTTTTTCCAGGTGAAAACAGTCCCTTGAAGTGTTTTACTTTATTAAAAAAAAAATGGTTGGAGAACCAGCAGAACCCATATATAATACATTCCTGGTCTGTGCATTTGTTGATTGTTGTAATTTATTTTACCTAGCAATGCTGCCAGGTGCTTGGGCGAAAAACCCTCCAGCTAGTAAAAAAGTAGCAGCTTGTTTCCTCAGCAAAACAAGTCAAAATGATCCAGTCATCTCAATACTGTCCTGCCTGTGCAGGCTTATTTGGGAGAGATACTAGTTGTATGTCTCTGCCCTCATATTGGAAGATATATCTGAGAAATCTCCTCTCCAGCAAAACTGACTCTCACAGCAGCTCTGTTTCTTGTAATAGTTAAATCGTGGATGAAAGATGGATGGAGGGAGGTTTGCAGATGTGAGATACAGCTGCTGTACAACATGGTCTCTCCTATTATTTAGTGTATTAGGGGAAAGAGTCCTGGAAAAATATAAAGAAATGTAGAAATAACAGCAATGAGCAAGCTATTGTTAATAATATTGAGCCTTATGCTGTAAGCAGAGATGTCAGTGAGAGAGTTTATTGCTGTTGTCATTTGCCAGTGATTGCAGTCAAATGATGTTTTCTTTCTGTGTACTTGTATTGTATAGGAAGGATGTTCCAGCAACATCAGAGTAAAGGAGTTGATATTCAGCATGTGACAGTTTAAGATCAAATTTATTCTTACAATTTTGTGAGGTTATAGCAATAAACATTATGCATCAAGCTCATGTAAACTAGTGTTATTTTATCTATTTTAATATATTTATATACTGTCGATACAGTTTGTCAGTTTAGTCCAAGTAGAATTATTTCATTTCTCATAAGCTAATAATGTGTTCTGTATTAGCTACTGTACTTTATTAGTGCAAGACATGTCTTTTTAAGGATCAAGGCCAAAACTGCAATTATTATTTCTTATCAACATTCAGCTTTCACAGGCAATTACAGCTTATGCATATTTTATAACAAGCATTTGGAGCACTTGCTGATTATATAGTACTTGCTCAATGCCTTGTAATATCCAAGAATGCTTATGGCAGTATACAATATTGTGGGATCTTATGGTAGGAAAGAACCCTTTTCCTTTTAATCACTTACATAAACCAGTGGGTTTTTTTTCTAGGCAACCCTGCTATATCTTGTTTGTTTCAATTATTAAAGATGAAAAGAAAGACAAAATATTCCTGCTTACACTTCTTATCTGTATGCTAGCACTGCATCACTATATGAAAACAGAACTGCAGCAGAGGAGCTGCCATGTGAAAAGAGACCTGCAATCCCCCCAGCATCCAGACATGTAGCCTGCATCTGTTAATGACAAATTCCAGATATTTGAGTGAACCAAGCAAGAAGCCATAATAAAAAAAAAAAAAAGAAGTCTTCATCTTGATCTTCAACAGATAACTAGCAGACAGCTTTTGCTTCAAAACTGAACAACTTACATGTCTCAAAGCAGTATGGTCCTATCTAATCCCATCTAATGCTCATTTTTGTTATGCTTGTAAAAAACTTTTTTTTTCATCAGTGCTCAGAACGCCACCAATAAACTGTGAGAAGAGAAATATGTCTACAAGTTGTACCACGTGATACACAGCATCTGAGACAGCTGAGGATCACATGGTACCATCATCCTCACCGTCCCTCAATCCTGACCCATCTCTTACAATGAAGTATTAGGGTTGGATGACATTATTCAAATCTTCTCCAATTTTGCTTCAGTCAAGAATTTTCAGTTTCAGGGAATCCACATTTGCCCCTTTAAGATTTCTTTCCATCTTCTTCAAGCTGTCTCAGCAACATTCAACAGAAAGAACTGGAGCCAAGAATTTGGATCAAGATGTGAAGTCCTGTTTTGAATTCTACTACACCTTTGGCTATGGGAGTAACTCATGGGTAGGGGTTCCACAACTTAATCACAGAATTCATTGTCAAAGTCATCATGATGATCAGTAATTTAATGAGATTCTTGCCAAGCCCAGGAAGCTTTTTAAAAGCATCAGTGATTTTGGGAAGGTTTTATTTAAGAAGCAGTAGTATTTCAAGGAAAGCTTTTTAGGGCTTTCATTTATCTTTATCCAAATTCAGTTTAACGTTTTACTTTCTTCTTATGAAACTCTAGCTTAATATTAATTTAATGCTTTTGAAATGGGGAAACTGAGCACTAAGGTAGATGTTTTTACCATTACCTGGGCACAAAGTGGTGTTTTACCTGTTCTTTCCTGCTACTTTCAGGGGCACAGAAGAAAACCTGGTCCTTTAGAGGATGATGACTGGGACTTATAATAGTAGTTTCCCAAGACTTAATTTACGTGACCAAACTTTATATGAGTGACGAGAAAGACGAGAAAGAGATGGGTAAATGAAGCCATTCAGCTGCACACCTATGTGTGCACATAAATGCCATAAAACTCCACTTTTTTACATATGGCTTTCAAAGTCAGCTACTCTGCAGAAGTTTTTGGCAATATGTTTCTGCTCATCATGTGTTCTGTGGGAGTTTTTCTACACAGTATTTTAGAACTTTAAATGTTGACAGTCTCCCATGAAAATGCTTCTTTAAAAACTAAAGTTTACTTCCCTATCAAGAAAATCTACTCTAGCAGATAAAAGCTCCTGAATTCCTTTTTAACTCTAGAGAAATCTCCAAATACATGGGCAACAGCTTCAAAATTTAAGTGGAAAATTTGTCTTGTCAGTTAAGTAGCAATCTGGTGTCTTTAAGGACACATCTTGAAGGAAATCAGTAACAAATAGCAAATTATAGTTTTGGTTTCAAAATAGAAGTTTATACTTCTTTCACACAGCATGATGACTTTATGCCTTTATGTGTGAGAGAGCTGCTGTATCAGAAAGCTATTTGCTTTTTTATCTATTTTTTTGGCACGGATTCCAAAGGCAGAATTTCTGCCCTTTGGTGTTTCAGGTGAACACCCTGTTATGCTGGTGTTCACCTGAAACGTGGTTAATTTCACAATGAGATTATAAATTGTGGCTTTTTTTCTAACCTGGTTTTTGGCATATCTGATACAATTGCCTTAACTTCCCTGTGAAAACCAGCTGCTGGAATGCCAATGCATTTGTTCCTCACAGGGTTGTGTGAATGCAGTCACTGCCATTACATTTTATCATGACAACACACAATTCTGGTAGGGCACATATTACCAATTTGCTTCAGAAACAAATTTTCTCATCTGAAATCCACACTGTGAAAAAGAATGTATGTATTTATTAATTAATTGTCAAAGGAACAGACTTATAATCTATCTGAATTAAAGCATAACTTAGTCTCTTGTGAATAACTGAATACCTTGGTTCAATGTTAGGTCACAGTGGAACATAGACTGTAACAGGAATATATAAAATCTCTGAAGGGAGAAAAGAGACTTTATTCTGGAATGGTGAACATCGTTGCCAGAGTAACATAAACCTTGTGTGTTTTCACAAGGAAATGAGTCACTTGTTTCTGTTGGCCGGAACTCTGTTTTCTTTTAATTTCATATTTTAGCTGCCTAATATAGTTTGAAGGAACACTAGGATTGCAGTCTTTAGGCTAAGATACCTTGTTAATTAAAGCAGAGTAGAAAGGTAACATAGTAATTACACAGAATCAAGAAAAAATTATTATAAATAGGACATTATCACACGTCCTGTGAAGGAAGCTTTGATCCCTTTGCAGTACTATTTACATAGTTGTGAAAAAGATTAATTTTCAATGTATTATGTATATACTTGTATGTATACTTATATCTGTGGCTTCTGTTCTTTGGGAAACTAATTTGCAAGTTCCTTCTTGCAACTGTGAGTCTCATAGTTAACTTAAGGACATAAGCCCTAGTTGTCATCAATGAACAGACTTTGTTAATGTTAAGGGTGTTGGATCTGATCCATACAAACAGTGAAGCAATATTTCCTTTCTTTTGACCCATAGCTCAGGACCAGTAAGATTCTTCTCCGTTTTCCCAGTGCTAAGGCAGCACTGAACATTCTCACAGAAAATTGTGGCAGAGTGTCACCTCTTCTTGGTGAGGCGTCCTCACGAGACTTAAGATCAGCACAGCTCATTCCTAAACCACTTTCTATTTTCTCTTCTTACAGCTCCAAGCTATGGAGATTGTGCCAAGCAAAATAAGTAACACAGACTGTTTGAGCAATTCTCAGCTACAGTGGAGTCTCTGAAGGAACAGAGCTGGCTGGTACAACATAGACTACTTTATCCTGTATGTAATTTGTGCAGAAACTCCATATAGCTCCCTTCACTACTACAGCCTTAAATGGAAGTAGCAGAAAATGAGGGCCAAATATATTCAGTTGAGAATTAAAGTATATATTATGACATTTTTTGCTGTCATAAATCTATATGCATAAACATTGCACACCTGTGCATGTATATGTGATCATTTAGACATACAAGCAATTTTTTTATTATTTAATGTTCGTATATTTGTATAGGTGTAGCAAATAATCACAGAATGGCTTGGGTTAGAAGGGACATTTAAGATCATCTAGTTCCAACACCCCTGCCTTGGGTATGGTCACCTTCCACTAGACCAGGCCCCTCAAAGCCCTATCCAACCTGGCCTTGGACACTTCCAGGAATGAGTCATCCACAACTTCTCTGGGCAACCTCTTCCAGGGTTTCACCCCCCTCACAATAAAGAACTTCTTCCTATATCTAATCTAAATCTACCCTCTTTCATTTTGAAACTCTTACCCCTTGTCCTATCACTACACTTTGTGATAAAGGGTTCCTCCCTGTCTTTCCTGTAGGAAAAGTTCCTTTAAGTACTGGAAGGCTGCAATAAGTTCTTCCTGGAGCCTTCTCTTCTCCAGGCTAAGCAACATCAACTCTCTTAACCTCATAGGAGAGGTGCTCCAACCTCCTGATCATTTTCGTGGCCTTCCTTTCGACCTGCTCCAACAGGTCCATGTGATTCTTATGCTAGGGGCCCCAGAGCTGAACACAGTACTCCACAAGAGCAAAGTAGAGGAGCAGAATCACCTCCCTTGACCTGCTGTCCATGTTTCTTTTGACACAACCCGGGATGCAATTGGTTTCTGGACTGTGAGCACACATTGCTGGCTCATATTCAGTTTTTCATTCACCAATACCACCAAGTCCTTCTCCACAGGGCTTTTCTCAGTCCACTCATCACCCAGCCTGTAGCTGTGCTCGAGATTGACCTGCCTCAGGTGCAGGACCTTGCACTTGGCCTGTCGAACTTCATGATGTTTGCATGGACCCACTTCTCAAGCCTGTCAAGGATGGCAGGAGAAACTAACTGAAACTTGCAGGTCATCTGCTGTGATTGACTTAGGCCTGAACCAGGACCTTACATTAACAGTTTAGACACAAGTAGCTAGTTATGACTTTCTGGGCATGTTCAAAATGCCATAAAATGTATAAGTGTAAGTGAAGTGGATTGATGACTACAGCATTAAGACTCTTGTTTATTTTGAAATGGATTATACAGAGTAATTAGGCATTAGGGATGGGTTAGAGAGAAAGTACAGGGAAAAAATCTTAAAATATTTGGAATATATCAAACTCCTTGTCTCCCTTACACAGAAGAATATTTATTTTTTTTCTTCACCAAAAAATGGTTTAGCATATAAAAATAGGTAAAGAATCAAACTGAGCAAATAAACACCTCATGTACAAGTCTTGGAGACTGACCTTCTCTAACAAAGTGTTATCATAGATGAATTTGGATGTTTAAGAGTATCCTGGTTTGCTGAGTTAGAATCATAGGCCAGCCATGGTCTGCAGGCCATTAGCAGGTTTGAGTCAGCCAGGAGCTTCAACTGGGAGGAGCAAAAGCCAAAGCAGCTGACCCAAATTGGGTCACAGGTCTATCCCATCCCAGAAACATCACACTTATTATAAAGGGAGAAGTTTGCAGAAGCTTCTTCTGTTTCTCCTTCTTTTCCTCTTCCTTCTTCTCTGGCTTTTCCTCATCCTTGGATGGGCTCACTTCCCATTTTGCTCCTGAGGACTGCTTTCCTGTTTCTCACGACTGCTGTGCATTCACTGGGCTGAGTATAACTTTGAATACTTTATATCGTCATTGGTATTTGTTTTGCTGTTTCATTAAATCTGTTTTAATTTCAATCCACAGGTGTCTTCTCCTTTTCCCCATTGCCCTTCTTAGCTGGGGAGGGGTCATCAGGTGATGGAGCAACTTCTGTAGTTTAGCCCTGGATATGAACTAAATGTAGATGAAGAGCAGTATTAGCTTGCAGTCTTTGTGAAACAGAACTAGTAATTTTATTGTGTTTTTCAGTCAATGACTCTGACTTACCTGATCTATCCAGTCAATATACCTAAGCATTTTGACATCTGCAGATGTTAAAGAGTGCTTGAATGCCTTAAAAAGAAGATGCCTCTGCCGTAATTTTAACCAAGATTTTTACTCTTTGGTTCTCTCATTCTCTTCTGTTCAGACAGGTGGAGGAGTGTGGAAAGTACATGGCAAATGTCACTGTATCTTTGAATCCTAATGAGTGTTGTTTTTCTGCTAATGATGTAGGCACTACATTTTCCTTCTCTGTCTTCACATTTCACATTTGTAGTGAATCTTTTATTCTTTGAGATACATGACTTCTGTGGAAATCCACAGAAGTATAAAATTCATTCTTATAACATGGTCAAATGGATCCTTTGACCTTTTCAAAGCAACAGGTCCAAAGGTCTTTGAAGATCAAGATCAGAATCTTGAATTCAGCATGGATTCAGTGCAGGGATTTTTTGCCAGATGGGTTTTCAGATTTTGGAAACATTTAACTAACATTAGGTAGAATAGGTACCATTACTGATACTCATGTTCAGGATCAAACACTGTTTGGAAGCCAATATTCCCAACTGAAAGCACTAAAAAAGAGATCTTATGGACTCACCCTTAAAATGTCCAGTGAAGATTTTTTCACAGTTGTCCCACCTATTATATTCAGTGTCCCTTATATGCATACATAAGTAATGACTCATGAGCACTGAGAAGAGATCTGTAGGAAGCCTCTGCTTGGCTCTGTGCAGGTTATCTCTTTCAACAGGTCTCATTTTGAAGTTGGAAAAGATATAAGGACTTTTTTTCTTTTCTCCCCTCCCTCACCCCCCCATATTTGTGCTTGTTTTTTCTTTTATTTTAGTAACTTCAGTCCCAAACTAGGAAGGACAATCTAAATAGTATCTGCTGGTTTCCTAGCCATTAGAAAAATAAAGAAATTAACAAAACTTCAGCTCAGTGCTGGTTCCTATACAACAATGGATATATTTTACCAGAACATACTACAGTAGAAGTCTGTGAAAGATGTTACAAGCATTTACCTACATGTCTATCTAATTATTTTGTTAGTATTACCAAAATACCTTGGCTATTTAGTCACAGACGATGTCTCCCTTGGTAATTTCACTGCATTTTGTTATAGTCCCCCTGTGTATTCTCAGTACAGTATTACCTGATCTAGAAAGCTCACAATGCAAGCGGAAGTGGGATCACAGACACAGAAAAAGGGAGCAGGACATAACTGTAATCAAAATGAGAGAGGCTCCAGCATGTCGCTATAGGTGTTTCTGACTGTGCAGGACTAGGCTTAGAGCAAGCAGATCCAGAGCATACTAGCTATATGACTTTGAAATATTAAGGTTCACTAGCTTCAGTTTTGGGGAATACAACCTGGTCACTCTCGGGTTCTTTCCCATCCTGCTCTCAGTCACAGAATACTGCTTCTTCAGAAGTGTGTTACTGTTTTCCTAGTATCAGCCTATAAACCTTCAAACTAAAACTTGATTTTTGCAACATGGTCCTTGAAAAACATTGCCAGCCTTGAAATATTCCATAGAGTGAAATTCTAAGTAGCCCTGAAAAAGAAACTGAAAAAAACTTTGCCAAATTTTGAAGACATGTTGCCAATTTCTGCTATCCTTACTGGAAACCTGAGCTTGAACTGTAAAATAGCTTAGGCATGGCCTATACTGAGAATTACCCTTTATTCTGCTTAGTAGTACAGTTACATCAGACAATGCCAACATGCAACATCATACCTTGTCCTCCACAGCTTACCCTTACTAAAAACCTGAGTGAGCTTTCCAAGTACAAATTCTTGTTTGAATTACCCGAATTAGGAGTTTTTACCGATGTAATCATCCAACTGGCAAATAATAGGAAAGTCCACAACCTTAAGTAAAGTAGTCTTTAGAAAAATCAAAAAGCCCTTTTAGAGAGTTTCACTTTCTCAGACCATGAAAGTCTTTTCTAGTTTCCAAATCATCTTTTTCTAGGACAACTGCAAAAATAGGTAAATGCAGATTCCAGAAGGAGCCTGGACTAAATAAGTTGTCAAAAAATCATATGAAGAACCACGGTATGTTCTATGTGATTGGTCCCCTGTGGAAAAAAATGTAATACTTCCTGTATATCCACATGTCATTTCTGCATAGAGGTAAGTGATTACTCTAAATCATCTTACAGACTGGTATGTGTTTGCAGTGTGTTTTTATGATGATTAGTCTTTTACAAGAATGAAGGAAATCAAGGATGTGTTAAATTAATAAGGATCTCCTTTCTATGCTGTCATAAGAATTTATTTTAGTGTCTACAGCTGTGTAGCTGGCATATATAATACTTCTGTTTCCTGAGAAAATTTGTAGTTTGGCCAAATGGTAATGAGTAATCTGCACTTTTTTCTTTCAGTGCGAGTTACATTTTTCTCTTTGTTGTATGGAATGTAATGTAAGACCAGATATCAACTGGCACTTGAATATGGAGCCAGTATAAAGTATGTGTTTTTAATTTTCACTCAGGATAAACTACTGATAAATTGCATCAGTTTTAAACCTAGCCTGGATTTAGCCTGTTGTCTGCATAATTAGGTCTGCAGCATTAAGTAAAGAGTTCCAGTGAAAATCAGGACAGAGTATTAATTTAACCCTTTTACTCTGTCATGTTTTAATCTGGTAGTTTTGAAATGGAAATACATTGTTGGAAATTTTTTCCGTAAAATGAACTTGTGTGAGAATTAAATGTTTTCTTTTAAGCCCTTGAGAACAGGCATAGGGTGAACATGAACAATACTGAGCAAAGCCTGGTCTACACTTACAGAACTAGGAAGCAGTTTGTTTTTTCCATGATATAGTTGGCCTATCATATAGTTACAAGTTAGCCTTTCATACAATATTGAAGGCAAAAGAGTGCTGTGATGAGTTTCCTAAGTTATGAATTCAGGGTTGTACTCAGTGAAGGAACGAGCTGTTGAATTACTTAAAAAAAATGTCATTTCAACAGAATATAATTCCTCATTTATGCACAGTACACTTTCTTTCCAGGAAATTATACAAATATGAATTAACTAACCATTTTAACACTTGGAAAGAAAGGAAAAAATTACCTTTCAAAAGTAATAAATAAATCTGGCACAGAGATAAATGCTGGTGTGTCAGAACTTTGTTCACCACAATTTAAATTCTTTTCTGACTTTACAAAAGAAATAAGGAAATCTTCATATTTATGTATCAAGTAGTCTTACATACTTATGTGTGAGAGTACTCTGACACACTATAACAAGGCCCATGCATATCTCAAGATAGAAAATGTCATTTTCATTATGATAATGCTCTATTTGTCACTGCATATATGTATAAATCACATGGCATGAATGCTTTCTTTTTCATCAACTGTAGTGACCTGCATTTACCATTTGGATATCTCTGGAAAAACTTTGCAGCTTCTGGCTTTGCTACTACTCAGTTTGTCAAAAATTAAGTTTGAACATAGGTCCAAAACTCTTACTACTGCTAAGTATATACAACTCTTCTGTGCCTCAGCTGTGCTGGGTGCAACAGGGGGGGTCTGTCCTGCCCTGAGATTCCCAAACAGTCTCTATTAAAATAGGAGAAAGAAAACAAAGCTCCCTAAGCTCCCTCTGGTACAGAGCTAGTTAGGGAATGTCAGGCTCAATTACTTCCTACCTTTGGGAAACTTTCCTCATGTAGGGTGAAATTTCAGGGAAGAACTCACAGCACCTATGAAATCTTCCCTTAAGCTCAAGTATCTCCAGCAAGACTTCCCAGTCTCTGTAAGGCTGAATTTTCTCAGGAAACTTTAGAAGAAGCAGCTTCTCTTCTCAGAAGTCATAGACAGGATAAACTGTGAGTACCTTAGTTAAGTTACTACCTGGAAATAATCTGCATAGCACAGTTTGGATCCCACTTTGTGCTGAGGGCTTAATGTGTAGTCTACTGAATGTCACAGAAATCTTTCCATGGATGCTAAAGTGATTTTGGATACTGCTGTATCTTTCTCTCTAAAAACTGCAAGATGTCAAAGAACTAAAGAAACCGATTCAAACTATGCTTTCACCTCATGAGACAGATAAATGCATTAGTCCTTTTCAATATGAGAGGAGGAAATGTAGGAACTTGAGATGGAAAAGATTCCTAATATATTGAGCCCAACCTTGTACTGCCATCAATCACATGATATACTGCCCTTCAGAAACACATCTACTTTTACCTTCAGAGTGGCAGGGTATTAACTCCTAGTGGAGTGCTGCTCCAGAGTGTTAGTCTACTGAATGCTGAAGATATTCTTCTACTATTGAGGCTAATATTATTTATGACACTGTTCACTCCTTTTCTTCCTATGTCCTTTCCCTTAAATAGCTTATTTCCCTACATACCCAGTCCTCTTACTGAGAAAATCATCTCAAGACATACAGAAGACTGAAGTCCTTGGCCAAACTTTGGCATGGTAAAAGCCCATGTAGCTCTTAGAGAAGCTGTAACCATTTACAATGCATATTAATTTCATATAAATTTTATGTTGATTTGTAAGGAGATTTCAAAAGAGGATATTACAAGAAGAATAAAAACAAAATTGTACTGGCAATTATCAGTGTAACGCACTGCAAGACGGTAATATTACTATAGATTCTATTATCGGTAATTGTAAAGCTAAAGCTTTGCAAATTCATGTTCTCTTACACAACAGTTTCAAGTGCCCTCAGGATTTATGGCTCATCCAGGCCATGAATTTTAACCTTAATTTGGAAATTCTATGACTCAGATCATGTGAATTGGATGGTTTTACACTTTTGCTGTGTATTTCTTCTCTACAAAACTCAAGATTACCATGCCAGCTCAGCTTCAGGAAGCTGGATGACAGGTGATGTTGTGCTGCTGCTGGCTAGCTCTCCTTCTTTATAACTGTACCAATTGTGGGATCCTAGCTGATAGCACTTCGTGGTTACTTTAATGTACCATGCAGATAAACCAGCTTATATTCAGAATGAGCGCTAGTCTCTTCGCTTGCCACTTCGCTGCATGATGAGGATGAATCCTTGTCTCTCCAGGCAGTATAAACATCAGGCTTATTTTTTAATCTCTTCATCCTTTTCATCTTCAATCTCTGTACAAATTTGAGATATTTTAAGCCCTGAACTTTTTCACTTTCTCCTAGTCCCTTAGACAGAACCATCTTACTGACTCAGGGAGAGTTAGCATGATTTTTTTGCTCATATTCAAGTCCACTTTTGTTCATTCCAGGAGTTGTTCATCATTACTTTAGATGATGAAGTACTAAGCACTATCTAAGATGGGATAGCTGAAGCACTGGACCACCAATCTTATATGGTGTGTCAATACTCATGTTCCACATCTGTGTATTTTTTAACATAGAAAGTAATGGTTTGGTACAATGTTCCTTTTGTATAATTATGCATATACTTATTGGGTAAAAAGCTGCTTTCCATGAACTAGTGGGTATGATACAAAAGATGTTTTTGCTAATTAGTTCAGCTAATGACACTACCATATCACATTTTGGATATTAACTCCAGTTCTTGGATTGGGCTGGAGTGTATATATCTATTTTCACAGAACAGGACAGTTATCAAGCTCCCAAACAGACTTGGAGTTGCTTGCTGTCCTCAGTGACTTATCAGTGACCTCACTTGTAGGTTGTCAGGGGAAAAAAAGAGAACAAGAACTCCATGTGAAAGCACTCTGTTTGAGAAAGGTATAGCTTGCTGGTTTGGTGTATTTGCTCAGGAGGGACTGGTCCCACAAAGAGCCTGGGCTTAAATGGGACTGAATATTTACTTTACTGGAGATGTTGAAAAAGCTGAAGAATAGGTACTGATAGCTCCTAGCCTTGCTAAGGCTTTTAGGTGGAAATAGTAGCAGCTAAACAGCTTGCATAAAGAGGGAAGGTATTCCCCTTTCAAACAGCCTGCATCGGTTTAGGTCAGATATTAAGTTTATTTCTTAGCAAAGTGTTTTAGAAATAAGTGTGATGCAGCTTCTAATTAGATGTGTCTGAACGTGTTGCATAGTTGTGTGTTATTAGGATTATTTATTTTAATTAAAAAAAAAAAAAAGCACTAATGAAAATAAGCAGCCATGGCAGTAGTTGTACATTTCATAATTTCAGGAAGAGACAAAGCAATGCTGCACTAAAGAATGCTGCAGGTTGTCAGGAACCACAAGTCTTGTGATGCCTGTGCACAAGCCCTGCAGGGGTTTCCTTCAGGGAGGATGTTTTGAGTGTTTCCCAGTCCCAGCAACAGTCTGTCCTTGTGCTGGAGGGAGTGCTGTCCATTGGAACAAAGAGGGGAAAAAGCAATTACCTGTTGCATGTCAACTTGCAAGTCTTCTCTGCATTCACTATTTGGCACGTTATTTTAACCCAAGACCAATGGCAGCTAATGCTAATATTTCTGGCTGCAAACCTTGGGGATGAAGATTCAGAATCTATTTTTTACTGAAGCTAGTCTGGGTGCTAACCTTGGCTAGTGGAGGAGGGGAGGAAGGAAGGCAGACTGCTGGGAACACCCCATACTGGTGTCTTATATCATCCCAAAGGATTGCCAGAGTTTTATGAAAGGACTCTTTTGTAGTCCTATTAGCATCAACACAACCACTTTCAGGAGTAAGATATAAATCAATGCAGCAATTTCTAATCAAGATTTACACAAGTATAACTATTGATCCCAGGGTACCTTATCTAACTCTGTATGAGCTGAACAGAATTAATTTATTATGCTTGTTTTTCATGGATCATATTTCAATTCTCATTTTTGGAATACACTGTATTTTAATTGCTTGTAACTTTTAGAATCCATCTTATTTTTACATTTATACAATGTCTCATTGCCAGTGTTATGGACTTCCTTGGGAAAAAACACATCACAAAAATCAAAGGAGACATTTAATAACTTTTTTGATATGAGACCTGATGAGGAATGTTATTTCTTCCCCAAATACAGCAAGGTTTCTTTATTGGCCTGTCAGCATTCCAAAACCTGCATTTCTATGAGAGATTATGTCATAAAAAATGTATGCAACAGCTCTATTCTAGAAATGTGAATTCTAAATAGAAAAGTGCAATAGCTACAGTGCCAGAAAGCAATTTCTTTAAAACAATGTTTTGTTCATTTCATGCAAGAAGCTTTCTCAACTGTTCAGAAAAGAGGGTGTCTACCAGGTATTTTCCTCTATCCTTTTCAAGCAACTGTTCAAGAGTAAATGTAAGTGTTAAACATTGCTGGGTTCATGCACTTGAAGAGCCCCCTAGGGTTAGATTCCAAAGTCCTTTCATGGCCTTTATACTCATAAATAAGGGATTTGCTGCATTTTAAAGCATATCAGATCACAGTGAAAGTTTAAATTAGCATTCAGTCCAAGGAGAACACATTCCCCAACCTGCGTTAATGTTCACCTCTTGAGTACATGCAAAGATTTAAATGAGCGGCTTTCCAGACACTCTGGGTATTTCCCTCCTGTTCTGTGTCCTGTTTTGCTCCTTCAAAACTGAAAAGCAGCAAGATAACTGTGGGAGGGAGTCTGCTGTATTGATAAAAAAAGTTACTTTCATATTACTACAGCTCTACCGCATGGGTGTATTTTATCAGTTTGTGTAATAACTAGATGGCAGCCAATCACAAAGCTATTCAAGTGTTCAAACCCAGCTGCCAATTAATAGCTAGAACAATAATCCATCCTAATAGCTATTAGCACAGTCAGTGATGGAAGTACCTTTACGACCTGAGACTGATGAAGTAATGGTTATTTCTGAATCTTCCGGGTTTGAAAAAATAGTTGGTTGTTCTCATTCTTGCAGTTTTCCTTCAGAGGATTTTATTGATATGCAGTTGGAATAAAGTATGCAGTACGGTGTATCCAACAAGAATATTTGGGGCTGGAATTTTCAACAGCTGCTGTAAGGCACACAGTTTAAGACCTAGACATGTAAATGTTTTCATCCAAACACAATTTTCAGACACGCAATTGAAGCGATTAATGCAGCTGAGAAGATTTGCCAGCCTATGCATTTATGACTGCACAAATCAGATTTTGTTTTGGAAAGATTTACATTAGTTGATAAAGTACAATGAGAGTAAGTAGACAGACAGTGCTCTGCAATCCATGCTCCTGAGTGCAAGCCCACCCAGATTGCAGCCTGGGAGATGCTGTGTAGGCAACTAACACAAGATGTGCTGCAGAGACTCAGCTTAGCTGATGCTTTCTCTTCTTGGTGGAATGTTCTGAGATTTTGTGTTTGGATAGATCTGAAAGAGGGAGAGTAAATCTTGTTCTTCATAGTGCCTTTTAACTGCTCTTCTATGTTAATGTTGTCCTGAATTTTTGATCTTGGTTAACCTCAGGCTCTAAACACATTCACTCCTACTCATGAGAAAATGGATAGAAGAGGAATCTATCACAACTGTCTCTTCTGGAGGCAGAGGAGGGGCAGGATAGAAAAAGGTGGTGTTATCTTACTGCAAAATACTCGAAGGAGACATTTATTATGATAAGGAAACACACAAGAACCTTAATAGATGGGGCCTTGCAGATACTGATATTCTGTTTTGTCTCACAATACTCTTGTATCTAAATATTAGCAAAGGCTTACCCATTTCTATGGCACTTTCGCTATGGCTCCCTGGACCCGGAAACTGGCAAAGCCAATTAGGGACATGAAGAAGATATTCATTTATCTATCCAGTGGTTGAGGGCATTTTTGCATGGATCTCAAAAAAGCTGAGTCCTCCTTTTTAAAGCACAGTAAAGCTAAAAGCTTTTAGCTTGACATTTCATCTCTGAAAGTGAAAACTGCTTCTTTTGCCCCAAGATGGTAAAGTTAGATAAATTAGAATGGAAATTAGAAAATAATTATTCAAAATGCTGTCACCAAAAGAGTAATTTCCTAGTGCTCTGAGTTTTGTTGCTGCTTTGCTTTCTTCAGTGATAACTTTCATATAATGCAAGCCAAGGGTTCTTTGCTGCTATGAAGCAAATATTACAAGCAGTCCTGATTCATTGTTATGATAACAGAAAAATCCTATTCCTACTTAAGCTGCTGCAGTGCAACTTCTGAGGCAGTGTTACAAAGAAATCTCAAAGCTGATTTTAGTCCAGAAAGGAGAGAGATTCTCATATCTTTTTCCTAAGAAAAAGGTGGAAAATGCTTCTGTATGATGGCTTCTCCTCTAAGGTATAACTAAGAAAAATGATCATTGTTATTTAGGAAATTGGGCAACTTATAAAACATTGTTGAGAGCAGTAATTTGAATGATGAACTGCATCAAAAGAGATACTATAACAGCAATAAATGATGAATTAAATAGAAAGTGCTTGAGGGCTGAGAGTTGGAGTTTAGTCTTGGAATATCAATTAAAATGATGAAAGTACATGGCATTCCTATGAAACAGCTAAGTCTACTGGAACAAGCTAATTCCCATTATAACTCTGTGACACATTAGTCACACAGAATAAATTTGACTCACTGAGATAAATGCTGCATCACTACTATGGGAGACCGAACTGTACCTATTGTGCCAGGTGCAATTAAAGAACTCACAAGATGCCTAGTCTTAACTAGAATAACTACTTTTCTTTCAACAGTTAAAAAGGATTGAGACAGAACTTTATATAGGAGGGGGGAAAAAAAGCTTTTTTTTATGTGGTTGTCTTTTTTCCGTTGCAGTGGGAGAAAAAAAATAATTGTGTGAAATGGTGGTTTTCTTTTAAGGAAACTTTTACAGATTTTTGATCTAGGATGCTCATTCTTGATCCAGTATATTGAGGGTAATTTATTCAAAATAAATTGTACTCTCCATTTTGATTTTGTCATTATTTTTACAAAAAACAAAAAACAATCACAGAAAAGACTTTCTGATCTTGATCATCTCTGTGTTGATGCTAACATATCTCCATAGTAATCAGTCTGTTATAATTAACAAATTTTTTTTCTCTTTTCTTACAATGGCCTCATGATAAGAAGGACAAAGGAAGAAAAGTGTGGAAAGAAGCAGAGCCAGAAATAGAAAAATTTATTAGTAGAAAATAGTCTCAGGTAAGAATTTGCATATGTTTCCATAAGTCCAAAATTATTTGGCACTGTGCAGTGAAAATGCGAGGAGGAAAAACTGTTCTCTGACTAACATAAAGGTATGGGTCTAGGCTTCAAACTCTTTCCTTCAGTCCCATTATGGGATATTTGCCACTTCATATGTAAAAGTGTGTATTCAGTAGTTCCTTCTCTGGCACACTCCCAAAAGCTCTATCCAGAGCCCTATTCATGGTTAGCATAGTGTAAAATGGGCCAATTTAACAGACTTCAATTGGATCAGTTTTCAAACATGAGTTACAAATATGGGTGTCTTCTTTTTTCACTTAACTCTAATTGCTACTTGATGTATGCTACATGCCTGCATCAACTTCAATGCTGAAGGACAAAGATGTTGCTGTAAACTAAGCACCTCATTCTGAAAAGGGAGGCCTACACGGGTTTCTCAGTAGAAAACATAGAAAAGCATTGAACAGTGGGTTACTTAGCCCATATAAAGATTAATTTCTATTTACATTGATCCTCATAAAACAGAAGTCTCCTCTATTTCCCAGCTACTTTTTAAAGCCTCCTGTTAATTCAAGCCTACAAAGTCCTTGGTAGTGGGAAGGGGAAATAGCTGGAAGATTGCTGATTATCTGCTTTAGGATGACTCATTCAATGTGAATAATTGTGAATCATGAAGAAACTATCTACAGGCAGCACACGTAAGACCTAGTATCTTCTGTGTTATTAGATGCTTCTAATGTTTAGCATTAGTGTTGTTTTCTTCTTAAAAGCAGAAAGGCTCATGGTATAATATTGAAGAATTACCAATTTAGAAGTTGCACAGAAATATTTGTGGCACTAATTCTCTACCAGTTGCTATTGCATGGAGGTATAGACAATCTTTTCAGATTCTTGTGTATCTTTGAAAGTCTTAAAATTTACAAATAAAAATGTAAAAGTTTATCCCTGGGCAACATACTGTCATTTGTTGTGCACACAGGTCATTATAAGATCAAATTTTCTGATGCACTGTTCAGCTACTTCAGCTGGCGTGGTTGGTAGCAGGGTGCTCTACTAAAAAAAGAGACAGTGGCAGAATGGGAGAGTAGCTCAGTAGGATTTATAGAGAGGAATGGTGAGATTTTAAAACCTTCATGTTCATACTGACTCTAGCATGGAGCATCCAGTAATGGGTGACAAAACAGCATCCAGATATTCTTTATTTCTATTGCTGTTTCAACCTCTCTTTGTCCCAGCATGATGTACTTTGACATCCAAGCTATCCACTTTATTTCTCATCCTAGACTTCATCTTTTTTTGTTCAGCCAGACCTATCTTTCCTGACATTGCTTTCTGGCACTAGTCCCATAGTTTCCTAGCCCTTCTGGTACTACCTGTCTCATCCCAGGCTCTTTTGTCTCACCTCTCTCCTCCCCTTTCAGTTTCTTCATTCAGATTTTCTATCTGCTTTGTTGTTCTGACTCTTCCCTCACATCTTTCTTTCCTCCGTCTCCCAGTCTCCCTCCTTCAGGTCTCATTTTGAACCTTCACCTGTCAATCAGCCTAGCTCACCATCCCAGTCTGCTTGTAAAGTCAGTCTTACCTCAATAGGCTGTATATTCTGGCTGTATATAGGCTGAGTGGCCTATATTCTTGGCTGTTATCAAACCTGCTTGAGCTGTTCTGTTGCTTTGCTGTTGGTTTTACCTCCTATTTTCAATTTATTTACTGAAGCAATCCTTTTTTGGTCAGTTCAACCCTGAGGTCTTTCTCTAGCAGTCAACTGATTCCCAGGCCTCCACTTTTTTTCTTACCAACTTCTTGTCCCTAGCTCAACCAATCTTTCTATTTATTAATTCCTATTTCCATTTGCCCACAGTCTCAGTATCACCAGATTCCTTGCTCCAGTTTGTCTTCCTCCTTTACTTCCACATGCTGCCTGGTATTCTGTCTGCATTTGAATCCTGCAACTTCTTGTGCACATTGTGAGCGCCAACAGGATAGTTTTGGAGGTCTCTCATCTTACACTGTTACTTTCCACTGAGTATCCCTCTCCTGCTGTGTGCCCTGCACAATTCATACAATTCTTAGCCCATTTCCTGAATGCACATGGGTTATTGCAAATGAAGGGGACAACCAGGAGCAAGCTCCATAGATTTTTTTTTTAGACCTCTTCTCACAGACAATCCTGGAGTACATAGGATTCAGCTTTGCTGGATGTGCTTACAATGCGTGTGTGATAGAGCTGGTATTTGTACTCTGAATATAGTGCACACCATACGTGTGTCAGACATGCTTAATTGCTTGTATGGGAGCAACTGCACTGTGCAGCTCCCTGATCTGAAAGGAGCTAGCAACAAAAAGGTTGCCATAATGCTTCTGAAATACTCCATATTGTTTTAGCTGAATAACTTCTTCATCTTAAGGAAACTTTAATTCTGTTAAGAAATAAAAGCTGAAGTTTCCTTTTGTGTAACTAACTGTTTACTTAAATTAGTAAAATGATTCATTTTTAATGCCCTTTTTTGTGGTTACATAGTAAACACTTATTAGTAGAAGCATGTACAGGACATTAGAAGCAAGAGAGAATGCAGAGAAGACCATTAGGAAAAATATCTTCCTATGACATGTCAGAGAAGCTATGTTCTACTTTTGAAGAAAATTAATTTCCTTTCATAAATTGTTAAGGCTTCCTGTATTCTGTGTTCTGAACATATACTCCCTGAACATCTTACGTTTCTAGTGGTCCTTTATGCGAGCATCCCTAGATTATTCCTAAATGCTGCTCACATAGAGCCAAGCACTCACTACACGATAACTAAACATTTTGTTTCTGATAGTGTCCTATTAATGAGTTGCAGGTGCCACAAACTTCATGTTCCCTATAGTGCTTTGCTGCTTACTAGATGCAGTAAAACAGTTGGCACGCTGTAAATTATCAAGTGATAATTATATTCATGGCCTCAATACAAGAAGAAAATCCTCCGTTAACAACATATTTCTTCCAAAATGTGGTAATGAGATGTGTTGCACCTCCTAAGAAGAGTTTGCAGGGTGAGTCTCTATTTAGAATACTGCAATCACAGTTCTATTTTCAGCCAGCATCTCTATGGTCAGAGTGACTCTGTACTCCCAAATGTGTATTTCTCATTCACTATACTCTTTAATTTTTACTCATCCACTAAAAGAAAGTAGTTCTGTGGTTAAAATTGGAAAGATGTGATATTTATTTGCCAGGAAAATATTTTTCATATGATCTGATTCTAAAAGGTTGAGCTGTGAGTTACAGTAACCTGACGACTTAGCAAATTTATTCTAGTATTTTTCCACTGTTCCAAGTGTCTCCTGTATGTGAACACTCCATGACAGCCACATCTCAAATGGTAATAGTGTCTCTGAATAGCACAGGATGCTTCCTATCTCTAATAAGCTCCTTTAATATACCAGTCATATAATGATGCTCATCAGTACAAATTACCACGGCAAGGTCAATGAATGTTAATGTTTCCTGCAACCAAACCTTAAAGAATAATACAGCCCCCTCCTCCTCTCTAAGATAATTCCAGGCTGATTACTGTCCTACAGCAAAATAAATTAAGGAATACTGGAGTGTGTGGTTATGCTGACCATGATTTTGTGAAAAAAAACCCCAATCTCATCTTAGAATTCTTAAGTGCCATAATAATTATTAGTTTTTAATGGTTTGAATTAAACTGTCAAAATTCTGTGATAACTGTAAATTATGAGAATATTTAGTAAGCAATATTCACACAATATTTAATTTCTGTTATTTCAGTTTTAATATTTGGAATCTACCTCCAGGCTGCAAAGCTCTACACAAGCAATAGGCACATGGGATATATGTAATAGTTACATGCCATGAGAGAGCTGCAATAAATTCTGGCTTGATCATTAAATAATGTATTTGGGTTTTTTTTAATAAATTCTATTAATTATTTTTTTTCAGTGAAATAACTGTTTCTCACTTTTTAAAAACAAATTACCTGATTTCTTATTGTTTCTTGGGTATTTTTTGTTGCTTTTTGGAAAAATATAGATGTACACTGAAACTGAAGACTAGTCATTCCATATGCAGACACTAGTTCAAGAAAAATTTGAAGCTATATTTTGATGCATTCTTGCTTAGGACAATATGTGAATAACTAAGAATAAGTTCTGAACAGCAGCCTCAAGCAGGTTAATTTTAGTATATGAAATTTTAATTCAGTATTGTCACCAAAAGTTGTTTAGCAAAGAAAAAAGGTTTTCTGATTATTCTGTTCTTTCACAGCTAACATAGCCACCTGTCATATTTGTAGCAGATAATTAATTTCAGAGCATACAATTAGTCTAGCTAAGAATAGTCTTTGCAGCATGCTACCTTCTTATTATTTCTTTATCATGTTTCCCAGCCCATTGACTCATTACTTCTCAGCTACTACATTTACATTTTACTCTTGAGTGAATCTGCAAAATAATAAAATGATAACAGACTAACACTGCTCATTATGTATTATAATAACTATAATAAGAAGGATAATCATATCATGCTTATTTCGTGCGTACCTCGTTGACTTAAACTCTGGCCTGTATTCATTGATGATTTTGGTAGTGTTTGCCAGAAGAATTTAATACTAAACAAAAAATATATTGAACAGTAATGGACAATTTATTGGAAAATATAAGGGTAAAACCAGGGTAAATAGGTATTTGAGAAACATAAGGGAAAAAAGAGGTCTTTAATTAAAAAGCTGCTTTATCACCAAGATGATAGACAAATTAATAAAAATCTATTTTACTTTATAGCATCTAATACAGTTAAAAAGGGACTCTCATGTGAACAAAAATGCATATAGTGTACTGCTTTTTGCCCAATACATAATTCATACATGCAAATGTTCTGCAGATATTTCACTATAAATATAATTAATTGCTACAGATTCACAGATGAGGCTGTGTGACTGTGCATGCACATATTGCCAGGCTCACTCTTTTATGTTGATTTCAGGCTAGAGACTCCTGTGACAAGCATAATAGGTAAAAAAAGGGGGGGCAAGGGGGAGGTCAATGTTTAGAGACTCAGAGTCATGCAATATCTGTGTAGACAATTCCTTAAAGAAATGACAGCATCCACCAAGAAATTTATGAACGTGGCCTGAGGAAAATAAGGAAAGGTCTCTCATACTAATAAATAAGCATACTATGTAATATTGCATAACATTAGCATTCTGCAATTCAGTTGAATTTACTCCACTGTCACTCAGCAATTATCTCTTTATGGTGTTGCTGATTATAACTATTGGGAAAACACTGAAAATAGGGGGAAAATGGTTTTAATTATTATATTAAAAGCTTTGCAAAGTAGAAGCTCTGTTGCTTTTGTCATAAAAAGCTAAAGAAAAGTTTATAGATAGTCTTGCAAAATGGGGAATTCAGGTTGATAAACATAAACATAGGAGTCATTTGGAAAATTCCAAGCAGTGAGGAGCTTTTCGGCTTTGGAGGAGGGAAGCAGACACATGAGATGATCCTAGTAAGCCTCTCTCTTTTCCATTCTATATGATTTCATCACTGATAATATAAAGCAGCTGTTGGCACCAAGTAAAAGAAATTATGTAGTAAATAGATTTTGCTGTTATTTCATAATTGCAGTATCAACATTGTAAATATTAAATTATATTTTTGCTAAAGAATGAGGTCATGCACTGAGAAAGAGATTCTTCATTTCTAGCTGGATTTTCAAATTCCTACACAACATTGTGTACAAAACCATAAAAATTTAGGAGATTTAATTTAGTGACTTATTTCCTTTGGCATGGCCATTACAATCACAATTCTATTTCTAACAAAACTCAAAATTTGTATTGGTGTCTAAAAATTGATGCCTAATAGATTCCTAGAGTAGAATTTTTTTAATTTTTATGATTGCTGTACTCTGTCTTGTCCATTTCTGTGACAAAGTTTGCAAGAATTCTCATATTTACAACTTGACTTCTATGGTGTTTGGATAATTCCTTCAGCTTTCCTCTCTCTACCTTTTCTAATTGATTTCATGGCTATATTTAATTTCTTAGAATTGTTTATTGTACTTGGAGACAGGTTTGGTAGGTCAGCAAAAGCTTCAGTTCCTTCTATTTTGGTATTACCCAGTAAATATGTGTTCAGAACACATCTGTTTTTTTGTGGTTTATATTTGGTTCAACTTGATTTAAATTTTCATTTCTTAGAGATGGCACTTAGATTTCAGAATCAAGGGGTTTCCACATATTAAAAAAAATCTGTCACTTTTCAAAGTCCAGTCGATTTTCACATCAAATCAAGTCAAGAGGGAACAGGAAAAAATGGATTTATGACATTTACCTACTAGTTTGGAGCAGTCTCCATGACTAATGTGTTATGCAAAAGAATGCAGAAATATTTGTAGCAGACTGGGAATTCTGATACATTAGAAAAGCCAAACAGCAACCAAAGAAGAAAATGAAGAAAGAGTTCTTTTAGTAAAGGCTTTCATCAAATACTTACAAATATCAGTCAACTCTTTTTGTTGTGTGATTTATTCTTAACTCATAACCATTATTTACTTGGATTATCTTTTTTTTTTGGCTAGGAAAATGGAAAGCTTCTCATCTGTTTATTTGCTTTTTGTTTTTTCTTCTTCCTGTTTTCACTTGGCCGTTTTTTAACATTCCAAGATTTTGACAGTGTCAGTGAACCAACAGAGAGAAGAAAGACAAACATAAATTAGGTGAAGTAGTTCAGTATGAATAAGAAAAAAGTAAATGGCCGAGATAAAAAGTTCACAGATTGAAATTTCTTTTCAAATTTGAATACTTGCTATTGGCAGATAATAGGAATTGACATGAGTTGTTAAATGGAACTGGACATAAAACCCCCCACAACCTAAGTTACTCACAAATCGCTTTCAGTAAAGAATCTGAATTCCTACTAAGTTTGAATAATCACTATTTTTTTCAAATTACTTCTCTGAATATGGAAGTTTACCACTGGAAATGCATCAATTTTTATTGTTTTCTATACAATATTCATATTATTTGTGTTGTTTTGTTTGATTGTTGCTCTCGTTTATGAGGTTATTGATGTTGTCTGCATCTTTAGCAGCTTAAGCACAATTTCCCAAAAGTAAATGGGAGACAGATTCCTTGAGTCTGCTTTGCTTACATTGACATTTCTGCCACAGTATCTTTTAGGAGAAAATCCCTATTTTTGTGAATAGCTACTTAAAGGCAAAAAAGACTTTCAATCATTTCCTCACAGTCTATACATCATAAATTGTGCAAAAAGCATCCAAAACAAATCTCAACTTTTGCTGGCAAAGCAACTTAAATTTTTTTCAGGTTCTCTTCTTCAATCTGATTTATTGAAAGAAAGGGGAAAAAAAAAATCTTGAAAGCTTCTAGGGAAATCAAACTCTACCCATTATTCTTCAACACTCAAAAGCTTATCGCAAGTGAAGATGTGTGGGAACACTTTTTGTCCAGCAACATCTCTGTTCTTTTTATAAAAATTTGCTTACTATCAACTTCCCTTACAAACTGACACCCTGCAGGTTTTTCTTGTATATCTTCTGAAAAGCTGTAATACTTGCTCTTCTGCCTTTTCCAAGCTTGCAGAATTTGTAGACTAGTATTCCACTCGTTATCTCAAAAGTTTTCTTAAGAACTGCTTAATTATTTCTATCATGTCATCTATTTTTTTCAGCTCTTTAATTGTCTCGAAAAAATCCATCCTACGCATAAGTTAGAATGATCTTTCTCTTGTGAAAATGCTAGTGTTAGAAAATAATCATAAGTCCATCCTACTTTTTATTATAGTTTATTCTTTGGTCACTGAAGATATCATTAAGATTCCAAGAGATCACCTGTCCTTAATAAACATTGTAACTAAGATATTGCAGCAAGGAATCTTAGCAAAGAGTTGAGTGAATGGGCAGAAAGACAAATCTGCTTATCTTCAAAAATAGATCTTTTTCTAATTTGGGGTTCGTGAATGTGCTCTGTCAAAGAGAGTTACTGTAGAGCAACCAATGGAGACATAGAGAGATTTTTTTCTCAGGAGGCACGAATGCTTGGAGAATCCACAGCAAACACAAGAACAAATGGCAGATTTAGCAAAGATTCACTGATCTAAATCTTATCCAGAGAGATGCTAAAAGTAACTTGCTCAGAAAGTATAAATTTTTTTCAGTTGGACTTCACCAATTTAGCTTGTTGCTGTGTTATAGTGAAGCTGAGCTATTCCACTGAATTAAAATAGGGGTGGTAACTAGCAACAGAGGTTCATTGTTATAAGCTTGTTCTACAGAAGAAGTGTCTTTGAATATATATATAAAAAAAAAATCACAGTATTACTATTCACATACAAGAATTTATCATGGTCTGTATAATAGGTAGGTTCAGCAAAGTTAGAGTACTCTTGTTTTATAATATGCCCGAGGTATCTTGGACCCATCACAAACTCAAAGGACAATCGAGATGATTAGCAGTGATCCCATCATTCTTGGTGTTTAGTACCAATGCTGGTAAGCAACAAGATCTCTGAGGCAACAAACATGCCTTTCTGATATTTCATGTGCCATCGGGAAATAAAGTTCTGCAGTTGCACCATGTGTACATCACCATGTAATTCTTGAAGCTGGTGCTGAAATTATTAAAGTTTACTTGAAATTAAGCAGAAAGGCAGAAATCTCGCTGGTCAGCATGTTTTGAGAAAATCAGATGAGTAGAAAGAGAAGAAGGAAAGAGACACCAAGCAGTGCTCCCAGGAAGGGAGAGGCTGCCTGATGAGCTCAGCCAGTCATCAGTCTTGTTTAGCCTGTTGCTACTCAGTGTGCAAATGTTGACTGGCCAGTAAGTACTTTCTTGACTAGAAACTGGTGACTGAATATGCTGCCTCTGTTTGAAGCAGAGGTTGGAGGCAGAGCAGTACTGTGGAGATAATGTCAGGGAATGTGAATGGCTGGGAACACAGTAGGAACTATCTTTATCACACAGCTTGTGCAGTCATAAAAGATAATGGAGCTGGGTAGCTGGCAAGGTGAGGTTTCCAGGACACAAACATCAGGAAATCAAGCTTTGTGCTGGTTGTGGAATACTGTCAATTTTATTTGTATTTTGTTCCAATATATGCAAAAATAAATTTGCTTTGAAAAACTTCCCTGTTTTGTCCTCTTTATTACTGTCTAATCACTTTCAAATATTTCCACTTTACAGAAAGACAGTTTTTGTTTTATATCTACATAGAGGTATCTGTGTAAAAGTTAATCTGGACTTCATGGCTTCAATGCTTCCTACATTAATCAATTTCTACTCAGATGTATGAGAGCATTATGTGTACTTACTTTCCTAGCACACTGTATAGCTTACTCTGCTCCAGGGCCTTCAGGAAGTGCTTTACAAGGGAAATTGTCACTGCATGGTTTCTGAAGGTTATAAGCTGTTAGTAGAAGGAAGTGAACCAAGGACAGCTAAAACAGGAGAACATGCATTTTGCAGCTTCAACAAAGAGGCAGAGGAGTGGTAATAGATTTATACCGTCTGTGTCTTTCATTGTCATTTATCTTACATGTTCTGATGCAGACACACTACTTTGAGTTACTCTGGATTTTGCCTTCAATCAAAGTCAAAGCCAAGTACTTTTCAGCACTGACCACTCACAGGCTGTTGAAAGGGCCCTCTACAGCTCTGAAGAGAGATCCACAACATGAAACTATGTTTTTTCATCACTGAAGTGCTGTTGCAAGCTAAAAAGAAAGTAAAGTACTTTAGGTTGTAACAGAAATTTTCTTCTGTCCTTAAGAGTAGAGATGTGCTGCCCCTGTTCAGAAAGATTCCCATTGTGCTGGATGAATCGCTAGAATTACTTCTTATAGATCATCATTGAATTGCACTCAAAATTTCTAGTGGGCTGGTCAGGATTAACGCTATGGAGAACGACTGCCATTTCAGCCTGTCCCCTTTTCACCTGCTCCTATGAAGACGCCTGGGAGTATTTTTTGTTTAAAGAAAGCACACCCCAGAGTCAGCATTTTTCATCTCCATCCATGGACTTCCCTTATGATCAGACAGAGGTATTAATTTTTATCTCCAACAAGAGGTGATGAAAACATTAACATTAATTTTACAAGGATGTTAGATGGAACATATGTAGATTGATTTTGTATATTGTTCCCTCTTTTCACCGCTGTTTATGCTAGCTGTTTTGTGTCTATGTTAGTTTAAATTGTAAGTCATTTGGTGACAGAAATAAAACATCTCCTGCAAAACATCATTATATAGCCAATAATAATGATGATGTAGCTGGAAGATCAATTCATTCCTGACTATTATCATTTCTTATGTATTTTTTGTCATGTATGCCTTATAATGTACATAATTCTGTTCTTTTTTTTCACAAAAGCCATACATTTATTGCACATTTTCTGCTAAAATATTTACAAAGCAAGTATTTCTGTGCTGTTTAACAGTTTAATACAAAGCACTCTTGAAATTAAGGGGAAACACTACTAATTGAGGATAGATTTGTTTCGGTTTAAGCTTTTAAAAAGCATCATAAATTTATGCTTGCTTTATATTCAGCAACTACCAACACTTTCTATTTTGTGTGTGTTTGCATTCATAATTCCTTGGGACTTCTTGGGTTTTGCTGGCACGGGAACTGGGAGCACCAAAATACCTGATAAGGGTTGTTTATGCTATACTTCCTGCCTTACCAAAGCCAGGAAGTGTTAACACCCATACATAAATTTCACAAGCTTTATAGTCCAAAGCTGTTCAACAAAGCTGCTGAGCTTTCTGGATGCTCATGTTAACTGACCTTTTTTAATTTTTTTTTTAATATTTGCCTGCCATTAGCCCTGTCCTAAAACTATGCCAATTTGTCCTCTTGAATTGTTGGCTGTCCTCGAAGACTAGAACCCTGTACTTGCTTATACTTTCAGAGGGACAACCATAGCTTGCCAGCTTCTTTGCACTGTTTGTCCAATGTATCCCAATTCCAATAACTGTGGGATAACCATCTCAGGAAGTCACACTTAGTTTAGGCTGAGCTTGTTAATTCTTTATGGAGTACTGACAGCAAGCCAGTAAGGATGAATTGCTCTTGAGAATCTTCCACAAGTGTAAAAGAGAACTGCCTATAACAATGGTTTGGAAAGAAAAATACTTCTGTGCATCTCTTTTTTTCCCCTATTTTGTACAAATAACATACAACAAAGTTATCTTCAGTTGCTGTGAGTGTGTAGCTACTGAGAAAGAGACAGGCATCCCAAGTAATATTTTTTAAGGAAGAAATGGGTTGTGAGAATTTGGAAGTCCCTGGTAAATTATTACTGCAAACACTAGCACTGAGTATCAACATTTATAAATAGGACTCTTATTCTGACAGAGGTCTGATGGAATTATATGATATGCAAAATGCAGAAGGATCCAGTGTTGTAGAGCAATGTTTTTTACCTTTGCATGTAGGAAGACTTGCTAATAAGATCATTACATAACCAATCGGAGAGCATATATTGCAACTTCTTTTTATAATGCAAAGAATTAGTGTTTTATCTCTCCACCTGGGAGAAAGTCAGGTCAAATATAGGTGTTTCTGAGCATGTTTTAAGTGAAAAGGGAAAGAAAGATTTCATAGATGCCAAACCTGCAAATGAAAACAGTTCTTTCTCAGTAAGTGTCTGCCCTCATCCTCACCTTTTCATCTATAACTATCAGAAATCAGACTCCAGAACCAAGAGCAAAAGAACCAAATGGTATTCTTCCTGGAGGAGGGAGTCATTACAGCAACACAGGAGAATGTAATAGCAAAGTGACAGAGAGGAAAGAAAATAACTTTTTCCACCCTGTGTGGGCTAGGTCCATAAATTAGAAGCCTGTAGCTTGCTGGGATCCTGTGCTCTTTCTTTGTGGTAGTCAGGCTATTCCCAGTGGGACAGTCCCAAGTCTATTACATCAGCTTCCTCATTATGAGTGAAGCTTACAAGTTGTCTGCTTAGGAAGTTTTTCTATATGAAAGTGGTACCTTATTTACTTTTTTTTTCCCCCATAAATTGCAAGCATCTATATTTTTAAGACCTAAAGAATCTTAGCATAGGTGTCCCCATATCTGATTCCTCAATGATTTAAACTAAGCTAATAGGAATGGAGTTGAGGATCAGAGATGGGGAGATAAACAAGGGCAGGGATAGCAGCATGTAAACAGTTGTGGAAGTAAAAATATTATTTTTGTGACTATCACACCCATGAAAAGGACTATTCATAAGAAATGGATCATCAGACACAAGCCAAGGCCAAACAACCTACCAGTGTCAAAAGATGTGTAATGCTTACTTTTTAGCAATAAAGTAAATGTTCCTCACGAGAAGATATCCTTTCTAAGTAGCATTCTCAGCTTCCTGAATGTACAAAGTGAAGGAAAAATTGAGACATAAAAATTGACTTCTGGACTTGAAATGTGCCATGATCAAATGGTAGACTGATGAAAGGTCATTATCAAGGTCTTGTCTTTGAGCAACTTTGACTGAAGCTCTGTCTTATCTTTTCTTTTGATAAACTGAAGAAGCTCCGCTCCAACATGAAGTCATATAAGAGCATTCCTCATGTGAACATGTAATCCCTTATAATTTTAATTCCACTCTGTTTTGAAAAAAAGGATCCTCCTCCCTGTTTGGAGACCTTTCAAATCCATGGTCTGAGACCAGACTCCCTTACCTGAGTTGCAGATATCCATGTCTATTTATGCCTACAAGTATACCCATACACACACAAAATGTGCTCACATGCTTCCAGCTGAATCTGCTCTCTTAGGAGTATCTTCACCTCTAGTATCCTACCAAGAAATTTGTTTAAATGGCTATCATACTATATCCTGTTAAGAATGCATTGTAACTGAAAAGAAAGAAAAAATAGTATTTGGAAATGAAACAAAAGAAGAAATCAAAAGAATAAAGCAGCCTATCCACTGATTTTAAAATCTGTATTTTTTCCTTTTTTTGGGGGAGAAGCTTTGACTAGTACTAAAGGACCTGTACTAAACATGTCCCTGTTTAAAAGCTTGTATAAAGATAAGATATATGATGAATTTGCATTAGTTCTGTTAAATACTCATGTAAATATATTATTAACAATGATTAATTTCAGTTATTTTAACTATTCACTTTTTCAGTTTTCTCAGATTAATTTTACTTCCTTTGTGGGTGTTCTGAATACCTAATTGGATTCTGAGACGGGGAGTATGTTCAGAGCTTGTCAGAAAATACACGGTAAATAGTCAAAGAAACTTCTAAAATGTATGATACTCAGTAGCAATGGTTGAAGCAAATAACATGAAAATAAAATACGACAAGGTAGAAGGGCTAAATAGGAATCAAATATGCCAGTTATTTTTCAACATGTTACGCTGTCTTTTTCTTCTTAAATGCAAGCAGAAAGATAAGGAACCAATGTTCTTTTACTCAACATGCAGAGATTATGTTGTAATAAGCTTTATCTTATTATTGATATAACCATCATCATGGTGATATGTGGAAAGGCCAAAATCTTGAAGAACTTACAGAAAACATTCAGTGATGGAGCTGCTAATGAGACAGACAACGCGCAGCACCCCGAGATGTCCCCAAGGGGCCAGGCCCCTGCAGCGGGAGATGAACTCCCTCCGAATGAACTCGTAGGGACTGAGGAGCGCGCAGCGCTTTGCAGCAGCAAACCTTCCAGCCGTTAAAACTGGAATCAGAACTGTTGCAATGGTGTTTCTCCGGGTGTATCAATGATGGCATCGCGTGAGGGAGGGCTTTTGCCTTCCGTAAGTTTCCTGTATTTCTTAAACCAAAACGACACGCCTTTCGAGACGGGCACACGCGTTTGCGTAGCTGCCGCCCTCGGGCACTGGCCACCCGCCCGCTCGGCCGCAGGAGCCGGCCGGGGCGAGCAGCACCAGGGGGCACTGTGGCCCGCCCGGCCCGCCCGGGCACGGAGCCTCCGGGACACGGCTACCAGCCTGCCCAGAGGGGCTTGTGCCTGGGCGCCTTGGGCTGTGACGAAGGAAGGGGAGTCCTCCCGGCTCCACCCAGGATGGCACGTCTTGAACCTCGCTGAATTCTTTCGCCAAACGTATCGGCAAACGTTGAGAGCTGGGGACGTCCGCGGCGCTGCAAACCGAGCACCGGTTTTTTCTGCGTAGAAGATATGGAACTGACCCAACAGCTACAGCGACTAGTCTCCACCTTCGTATCTGACTAGAGGCAATTCCTGAAGGAGACTTTTCATGAGGAATCGGGAACTGGTAGTTGTCTAAAGTGCCTGGAAAAATAAAAAGATTGTCTGCATGCAGCTGTGTTAAAGACACCGCTATGGCTGCCTGGCAAAACTGACCCAAATGCAGAATTCTATGCTGATATTTCAAAAATTCCGTATTACGGTTGTTGTCACACATGTTCATGTTCTTTACGTTATGCAGGGAATCAAAGGTTGTAAATAAACCAGAAATTACAATAAACTAAATCTCTAAAACTTTGTGAATTCCTAGCTTATTTAATCAGCCAGTATAAAAATGTGAAAATCCAAAACTATAAGTCCTAAAGATGATTGCAAGGTTTAGAAAGGTTTTGCTATTCTCTAACTCTTCTGAGAAGAAATGATTAACATTCTTCATTGCTAGAGATGTGTTGATTACAACTCAGACTTTGGCTTATTTAGTTTTTTTAGGTCCCCTAGGAACATACGTTTGAAGGTTTGATGTCTTTGTGCCTCCCTTAGTGAAAATGGAATCAAAAGTGATTTATAAACATCGAATTACAAGAAAATGAATCAAAATACATAAAGTGATGCAATAAATACTGGTAGCATCTGATAGAAATATTATCCCACAATCAGTGAGTACTTTCTTGAGTTTCTCAGTGGATTAAAGCCCCAGGCACCAGAACTGGAAATGCAGTATTTTTATTTGGGTAACTTTCCAGCGGAATAAATACACATTGGTTTATAAAGAGTTGTTGTGAAATACAGTATCTGGAAAGAATTTTAAGTGCTAAGAAAGTTTTGGTGTATATCTGAAGCACCTTTTTTGATATCACAATGTTTGTGATACACATGAAATCCTAAGGAAGGGAAGAACTATAGCAAAATGAGACTCCGATAATTTTGGAAACAAACAATCTACAAAACAGTTAAATATTACCCTGAGTTTGGTTCAGGTTAACAAACAGCAGCTGGCCAAAGCCATTGGGAGAAGCTGCAACTGGGAGGGGCCACAGCCAGGATAAACAACTGAGCCAGCCAATGGGACATTTGGTACCATACTGAGTCCTGCCTGTATATAAGGGAAGGGCTGGGGTGGGTGTGTCTGTTTTCAATTTGCTTTAGTGAGGCTGGAGAAGGGGAAGTTGGCTTCTCAGGCACAGGTAGCACCTTCTAGGCTTCTATTACTTGACTTTGTCTATCATTTCATTAGCACTGTTGTTTTCTTCTATCTATGTGTTGCTATATTAAATTGTCTTTATCTCAACCCCGGGGGTCTCACCTTTTTTTCTTCCCCCTGATTTCCATCCCACAGGGTGAAGGTGAAGCAGTCGGTGAGTGGTTGCATGGTGTGTAGCTGCCAGCAGAGGTTAAACCATGACAAATATATATGTGAGAATTCAAAGTTTTTATGGGTATATTCTCTTACTTATGTTAGGAATGACAAAAAACATTCCACTGGTCCAAAACTGGAGAGAGAGCCTTATAATCAGAAAATCTCAAACTATTTTATTTGTTTGTTTTATTTGTGTTATTTGCAACAAAATTTATGTCCTATATAATCTTGTAAAGGTCATAGTCCCTCCACATCTCAGTTTCATGTCTGTGATTAGGCTCAAAAAATAGATTCAGGAAAGTGTTGTGAGGATGAAGCAAAAAAATATTGTGATGTTACCCTAATACAGTAAAATGCCAGGATATAAACATCCTAAATGTTTCCAATTAAGCCTAGAAAGGGTTTGTCATCTTAGTCCCACTAGCATGTAAATTGGCATGTCTTAAAACAGTACAAAAGGGACCCAGAAGAATGTCTGTTTATCAGATTTCACTTTTTCACTTTCAGTTTTCAGAAATAAGAAAAAACTTTTAAATTCCATTGAAAATACACCATAGCTGGGACACGTAGCTAGGCCTTCTTCTTAGTTCCACAAATACACATTAGCTTTATTGTCTGTGCCAAAAAGAGGAAAAATAAATGAAGTTGCTCAACTCTGCTTTGTCAGTGCTGAATGACTTAAGAACTATTTTAGCAGGGAATGCTGGGGCTTCCACAGCAAGGTCATCAGCTAGAATGAATTGCCCCAGCTTGACTGAGGGCCTGACATTTCATCTAGAAGACAGAAATGGATTCAAAGCCAAGGAGGAAGCTTCCGTTTATACAGCAGATCAAGGGTGATGACACTTTAATGGTTTTTTGAATTATGCAGTAGAGATGCAACACCTATTAGCTCTGATGATGTATTGCACTGTAAGTGTTAATTTGCATGTACATGGGTCTGAGTGTCCAGCGCTTACAAATAGCTTGTGATAAAGCTAAACATGATAAATTGTGAATGAAGTTCAAATACATGAACTAATTCAAAATGGCAATGTGTTGTGGTCCTTTTGTGAGAAATTTGATTTTCTTTACACAAAGAAAATGTCTAAAACCACCACTGATACGTATCTGTTGAGATACATAGTTTAAGGCTTTGGTTCATATGGCAAAGGATTTTAAATTATTAAAATGCCTTATTCTCTGGTTCCATTAAATTACAAATTTAAGACAACAAAAATATAGAACTTAATGTTGTATGATTGATAACAGGTAAAAAAGCCTATGCTATTTGACTTATTTGTGTACTCTCTGAAGGAAATAAGGCTCATGCAATTGTTGTGCATACCCACCTTCTCCTTCTTCATT
Source organism: Actenoides lindsayi (assembly GCA_025331215.1). Lineage (NCBI taxonomy): Eukaryota > Metazoa > Chordata > Aves > Coraciiformes > Alcedinidae > Actenoides > Actenoides lindsayi. Next base: position 180,219 of record WTSP01024023.1, read on the forward strand.
CCTTACGCTATTATACCTTTTGAAGCCCTTGGGCAATTTCCATCAAAGGTGATTGTGGAGCAGAAGTGTTCCAGGTGGTGACATAGCTGTAAAAGTTGAATGAAAATCAATAACTAAGAAAAGGTGAGAAAGATGGTATTTGGTTTGAGATCTCAGCAGGTGGGATTCAGCCTGGGCCTTTTGGCCAGAAAGGAGCCTGCTGGATGGTCAGCACCTGAAATAAATCTGCTAACCTGTACCTGTGGCTGAGCAGAATGTGTGGGACAGTGGGAGGTATTATTGTGGGTAATGGAAGGAGTAGGAGGAGTTTGAGACATTGGAAAGACTCATTAGATATTTCAGAAGCTGCAGAACATGTCAATAATACAACTGTGTTTATATTGGAAGGTTGATTTTTAATAACCAGAAATAGTTTTATTCCTAAAATAGGAAAGTTTAGGTGCATCTTAGAATAGATGCCTGAAGGACGTATCCTTCACATTTTATTCAGGACTTGCTTAAGATATGCCTAAAGACAGTGCAATATTTGCATGGCAGGGGGTAAAAAAAAAATCTTTGTTCTGAATTATACACCTACCTTTCAAATCAATGGTTTGAATTTGATTAGGACTAATCACAGCAGGTTGGTCAAGACAGTAAAGACACCCACAAGAATTCTTATTATGATGAAGCCAGAGAAGGATGGGCTTGGTGTTTTCCTCATCTGTAGAGAACAGGAAGGAATGGCAAATACTACCCTGAAACTGAGAGGAGAAAATTGAAAGGGAATGTCCTAATGAAAGAACTGTAGCTGGTCAATATTTTTATAGAGGCATAATTATTCTCTTCCTTGTTCATTTGCTTGCACAGTAAAGACTGTAGTGCTAGAGGGACTCCAGGGTGGTTAGGATGGGATGGAAGTTTCTGATAAATAGTGTATGAAATAGAAGTGGGATTCTAAACCACCTCCACCCTGGGATGATCATACTCCTATAATAATTTTTTCTAATTTTTGCAGCCAGTGGGAAGACTATTTAAATAAAATATACATGTATTAAATAGACCTATAGAGCTGGATCAACAAGTGCCCCAGAAGCTTTATGAAGAATGCTGGAAAAAAAACCCCAACAATTGTTGTTAGTACACAATCATCTTTATTAGCTGGGCATCTTAGGATAAAGTAAACTAGAATATAGAAACTCAGAAAATGTGGTGCTGATGTGGGAAGGGATTCTCTCAGACCTGTCTAAACACACACACGCACAAAGGTTATTGTTGGCACTCAGCATACCCAAATTCATGGTGATGTGTTTAGCGGTAAACAGAAACCATTCTCATGAGCAGTCTGGGTGCATCTTTTATTGATGCCCATTGCTAGTAGTTGGAGCATGGCCTGGTGCACATGGAACTTCATGAGAGGGGAAGCCCAAATGCAGAAGTATGTTAAATTCCTATATGTTAGTACCAGTTAAATACTTCCGTGGAACAATCTGAGAAGAGTGTATAGCCCTGTAGATATCGCAAAAGTGAATTACACTGACTGCAGCTGTCAGGAGCAGCTGAGCCAGTGCAGTATATGGCTCAGCTGTAAGGATAAACAAGGGCACACCACATTCAGCAATGCCTCAGGAAAGCCTTGTAACACCAGCAGAGCTACTGTAAAAATACAGGATTGTAGTCACTCTGTTGGAATAAATATTTAAAGATTTGCTAAAAGGGTTAATAGCCACTAAATCTAGAGAGTTGATTTAATTGATGAAAACAATCAAGTGCTTTTCATCTTGGCGGCCCATTAACAATGGCCATTTATTTAGCCTTTGTGCTTAAGAGTGTGGCCTACTGCGACCTGAATTGGAGAGTCTTTCATTTGTGTTGCAAAGCAGTCAAGGCCATATGATGGTGCTAATGGTGGCATTACAACAAGGAGGTTTTGCAAGTAATTGGAACAGTGTGTGTTGGGTGAGGGGAACAGCAAAGAAGTTATTGGTTGAGAGCTTAAACATAGTTACATTTCTGTAGCCCTAACACACTGTTTGGGGGTATAAAACAGGTCTTTGGTTTGTTAGCCTGTGAATTAGGATGCCGTGCGTGGCTTCTCTGCATCCAGAAGTGATGCGCTGCCACTGCTTCTATTTATTTTAGTCCTTTTATGTGAATTGCACAAGGCAGATTCCTAGCAAATAATTGTGGTGCCTTGCGTTGCCTACAGACTGACTGCACAAGGCAGACAAAGAACAGGAGGGAATGAATGTTTGACACAGTTTGCAGACTGGGGAAGTGAGGCACAGGGTAATTCAGCAAGTTGCTCACCCTTTTGCCCACATTCTGTGGTAGATCTGGTATCTGACAAAGATCTCCCAATACTCAAGCTAGTATCTTAACAACAACAACAAAAAAAAGTCCTTGTTCAAATATTCCTGACCGTGTCAAAGTAATAATGATTTCATCATAAACATGTCTGCCTCTTTTGGCTTAAACCAATGCAAAGATCCCAAGTGGTGCAGAGTACAGCCGTCCGCTTGGTTCTTGGAGTGAAGTGGATTAAATATGTTTCCCTCCTATTCTGCAACACATTTGACTTTTTTCTCTTACAGAAGAACTCCTAATGTTTAAATTAATCTGTAAAGCTTAAACAGGATTTATCTTCCAACACTCTTAAGAGTCAGTTGATAACCATTGATTTGGTTTAACTGAGGTGCCCTGAAACCCCTCTGACATGGAAGCCCATACAGTTGTTCTTGCACTTTTGCAGCAATAGCCTAACTGTATTTTCTTTATATTTCAATCAGTCCTGACCAGTTATTCTGTAACTATGCTAAGGAAATGATGTCAAAAAAAGGAAAAGAAAAAAAAGTAGAATGTAATATTGTTCAAACAATAGTCAGTGAAATCTGGCCATGGGCAAAATTATGGATTACTGTTTTCCCTAAAATTCACAGAGCCCCACTATCTACATTTGTGCTGGTGCAGTGTGTAGGAAGCCAGCTTTTAAAGAAAAAAAAAATTAATTTTTTTTGTTACTTTGTTAGGTATCTACTAGCCTTTAGAAGACAATTCAGTGTTTATCTTCCTTCTTAATCCCATACATTGTGTAGTGCATAAATGAGGGAAGCGTTTTTAACCTTGTTAGTATTTAGTTATGGTGGCAGGAGTTAGTACCAACAGACAGCAAAAGCAATTTCAATTTAAAAATGTTTGTGTGCTCTTGCTATAAGCATAGACTAAACAATTAGAAGCAAACATTTCCATCAGTATGAAAAGGTTAAGAAATTAGGAATTTGGTTTAAAGTTTCTTCTGCAATGCCATCCTGTCTGTATTGCACAACTTGCACTCATATTACTAAATTGGTTGAATAATCAACATATGAAAAAGATATAAGCAGAGACTGCCCTGGGTGATGATAAATTAAGATTTTTTTTTCCTAAGAATTCTTTGATTAATTTTTAATACAGTAAACAATTTCAATACCATTTTTAAAAAATGAAAAAAAATACCATAACTGAGACTTATGTAAATGATTCCAGTAAAAAAAAATATATTTTCTAACCTTATTCTAATAAAAGCTGAACACCATTTGCAAGTTCTCATTAATCATCAGTGGGATCACTGCACTGTAGAAGTTTGTAGTATTAAGTTGCAGGCTTATATTTTAAATTCAATGAGAAATATTAAACTATTGATTTTGATTTTCTGCAATGCCAGCTTTGCTAAGTAAATTAGAGCAGATATTCCAATGGAAGTAGATCTTTAATTAGAAAATATTCTGGTTGAAAATGGAACCAAATTGGTTTCAACCTTACATTAGCAGTGACACATATTCAGGGATGAGATTAAGCTTTAGAGTAAAAGACCTTGTTTGGGCAAGTTCTAAGTATCTGCAAAGAGAGACCAGGAAGGAGCTTGGAGACCAGCTTTAGCTGTTACAGTTGTAATCAAATACTCTCTTAGCCAGATTTCTTCTTTCATCACTTTCAGGAGCCGTTGTGCCAGAGTGTATTGCTGCTCCTCTCACTGGCAGCCATCAGCCCTTCTCCGTAACTTGACACAACTAAGCTGGATACTGTTGCAGTTGTAAATGCTGGAATGATCCAGGCTGCATTTCCCCCTCGTCTCATTTCTTAGAGATTTTTTTTTTTTTTTTTTTTTTATTCTGGATGCTTTTCTCCCCATTCAGGATTGCACAACATACTTGTGACAACCACAGTAGCTATTTACATGAAGATGGGTTCTAGGAAGACTCTCTTCTATTTCTAGCTATCTTCAGTACAATATGTGTTTTCTTTCAGGTTTCATTCTTTCCTCAGGAAAATTCTCATGAAATCCATCCATCAGGTACCAGTCTTTATTTCTTCTTCTTGTTCTGTTTTTCTCAGAAGGAAACTAAGGGTATGAGTACCCATAACCTGTCAGTTTAAGAGAGGCCAGCACCACATTCTTTGTAGTACAACCAAGAACTTCAGACCACAGATGGGCAGTTGTTGAAGCACTCTCTAGCAGTATCACCATGTATCTGGGCTGCAGCAACACATTTCCCCATGAAGCTCTGAAACTTCTTTTCTACTGTCCTCTGACCATGCACTGCACTGGAGCCATATTACCTTGCATTCTTCAGATATAATTGCAGCCTGTATGCTTTTTCCACTGCATAAACACCAGTGCAGTCAACAGAAGGCAGCTGATTTTAGCCATGGCCATTTCAGCTTTTCCAGATGCACATTCTTAACCCCTTCAAATACCTGGTATTTCTGTTCTGCTTAACTTTTCTCTGACTTTAATCTTTGTCCCTCCCACAGAAAGTTACCATCATGGACACAAAAATGTTACCAACTCAAATGCTTTATTTTCATAGTCATTATAGCCGTGTGTTAACTAAAAAAAAAAACCCCAAAACCCAAACCCAACCCAATCCAAACCAAAACCCGCAAACATAACCAAAACTCAAAATGTCCATGTCTCTTTCCAGGAGGAAAAAAAATAAAAAAAAAAACCCAACCAAAAAATATCTCCTAAAGATGCAACTAGTATTTTAATCTGTGTGGGCCATAAAGTGTACACAAATTTCATCCCTGGAAAAAGCTTGTAAAACGATCTTAATGGCTAGCCAGGAGAGCTGCAGTGTCATTTGCGTAATTGTCCTCTGCTCAGCTGGAATTTGGAAGAATATCTGCAATTACCTCTCATTGCTCAGCCTGCACCAGGGATTCATGGTTGCACAAAGGCTGCCTTTGCTATTGCACTGGGATGCTTGTAAATCCTTAAGTTTTTTAATCTTTCTAGTATAATCACATTTAGCTTGGTTGATGCTCATACACTCAGGAGTGTTGGTGGACCTTACACGTGTGTATTATTAATAATACACTGCTGTGAAACAAAACTGATTGTGATCAGTGCAACAAAGGAACGACAACATCTGTTTAATACTCTACGGATCAGTTTATCTTTGGGTAGAGAGAGACACATTTGTCAGAAGTAAACCCACTGGGCTAAGCAGGTTTTTTACAAATAACAGCGAATTATAGTGTGCTGCTGGTCCCGATTCCTAATGTTTGGGAAACTACCCCAAGTGAAAAAAATTATAATTACTATTGACTAGAACAGGAATGTTTCCTGTTTGAGAATGAAGTGTTCTCAGCACCGCTGGCAAAAGTACAAATCTAAGGATGTAAGATGGGCCAGACAGACAATTTGGTCTGGTTTCGCGGTCGCTGTTCTGTACACTGATTTTAGCACTGCAGTCCCTTCTGCACCTAGCAGATAAATAGACTACCGCCAGGCAGAACCGAAGCCAAATGTAGTTTTGCAAATTCGTATCCAATTCTCCCCCGAAGCCTGCGCCCTGCACCACTGCTCGGCGACGAGGTGCACAAAGAGCAAAGGCGGTAACAAAGCACAACCCGGCTAATTAGGTCAGAACAGTGTGCGGATGCGACCACTGCAGCCCTCCTCCGCCTCCTCCTCCTCCTCCGGAACGTGGAAACCCCCCGCTCCGCTCCGCTCCCCGCCGGATGCTGCAGCTTTTCGCGGCGCTCGGGCCGAGCGTCCCCCATCTCCGCCCGGCGCCGAAAGGCTCCCCCTGCCCCGCGGGGCTGCCCCCGCCGCCCGGCCAGGGCCGGGGCTCGCACCGCGGGTGCCGAGCCGGGCCAAGCACCGCCCCCCGCCCCCTCTCTCCCTCCTCCCTCCCTCCG
>WTSP01024024.1:0-19876 GCA_025331215.1 Actenoides lindsayi
TTCATCATCCTCATAGCCTCTGTTGGACTCTCTCCAGTATTTCCCTGTCCCTCTTGAACTGGGGAGCCCAGAACTGGTCACAATACTTCAGATGTGGCCTCACTAGGGCAGAGCAGAGGGGCAGCAGAACCTCCCTTGACCTGCTGGACCCGCTCTTAGTGCACCCTTTGTCTGCCTCTGTGGCATTAGAAGAATGTTGCTTTGGTGCAACTTCTGCCCAGCTCCCATTTCCATGGGAATGGAGGAGGAAGGACAGGGAGAGTGATGGCTGAAGGTGTTGGAGGGACAAAAACCCAACCTACGTGGACATCCTGGGTTCTCATGTTGACTGTCACTGGGGTGCTTTGTGGCCTTGAGTGAAGCATTGACTTCAGTTTCCTCTTCCCTCACTCTTCTGTCAAAAAGGCAAGGAATTAGAATAAAACCTGCTTTAATCTAAACTAACTTTTTGAAAAGGAAGGGCAAGCTTCTACTTGGCCTTAGAATATGTCAGGAAATATGTCAAAGCTTTAGTTGCCAATAAAACCCAGGGAGCTTGGGCAGGCCACTGCCATGGGTGTCACTGCCATGGGTGTCGCTGCCAAAAGATAGCTTTGCTGAAAGCTCTCTGGGCAGTACGTGATGTATTAATGTTATCATTTTGTGAGGTGTGAACATCTCTGGCACTGAAAGGCAGTTGGTTCCCAAAGACTCTCCAAACAGCCCGTCTTTAAAGAAGGACTTTGTAAGCCTAGAAGCTTTTTTCTTACTAAAACTTTTAACGTTGGGCTGTAAACTCTTAAGATGGGTGTACCTGGCAAGGTGTCTTTAGGTAGTTGGGTTTTTTTTTGCCCAGTTGTCAAAAATGCTGAAGATTTTTTGAGTTCAGCATTGAGGGGCAAAATGCGTTCGGTGCAATCCTGCCCCGGTCCTTCGCGGGGTCAGGGAGCTGCACGCTGCTTCCCGGGGAGCAGCTCTTGTCCTGCTTCCCCTCCTCTGACTTCCCAGGGAACTGCAAGCAGAATTCCCACGTTGTGGTGCTCTGTGAGCTGTGCTGGATGAGGATGTCCAGGAGGAAGGAGTGGGGATGGGTGTCCCAACAGCTCAGCCTTTGGTTGACCACGAGGTGGCTGCTGTTTGCCGTGCAGGGCTCGTAGCCGTGCAGGGCTCGTAGCACGGGCCAGGCCACGTGTGTGCTTCTCATGCCTTGGTGCAGGCAGGTTGGGTCTGATCAGGAAGCAGTGGAGGCTCAAGGGAAATTAGAAGTTTGGGGTTTTTTGTGGTTTGTTTTGTTGGTTTTTTTTCTTTGAAGGCTCCCATGTGCTGTTTGCAGGTGAAAGTTGCTTTGAGTTCACTCTGGTGCCTACAGAAGGTCTGTTCCTGGAGCCATCTCTACGTTTTCATTTGAGAGATTCTCTTCCTGTGCTGAGAGCGCTGCGCTGCGTGAGCAAGATCTGGTATTTGCTTCAAAGATCTGCTTCTGATTGGAAATTCCAGCTTCTGTTAGAACTAAAATACAAATATAGATGTGCTTCACTGGTGGCTCTGGTATTACCAGGATCCATTGCCATGAATCGGGCACTTGTGGCTGTTGGACCATAACTGCCAGTAAAATACTGTGGGGTTTTTTTATCTCTATGTTGCAGACCCTTAAAAGCTCAAACTGTTCTTTGTCCTAGGAAGAAATGATGCTGGAGGTTACTACTGAGATTAAGACCCAGAGTTTAAAAGCTAGGCTCAAAAACCCCTCCAGATTCAAAGCACTTAGAGAAACAGAGAATGAACTGAACAATCAGCCCTTGATGATCGCTCGTTTTGTCTGAAATAAAGAAAATAAGTGGATTACTGGAACTGGGCTGCAGGGCTTTGTGATGAGTAGGTGATGGGTGTTTCAGTGGCAGGCCCAGATGATGATACTATCTCTTATCCAGATGATAATACTGTTTCATCAAGTCTGTCTTGCTTATTTAAGTTTCAGGAAAAGCTGGGCTACTCGTGCACCACGCGGTTCTGTGTACAGGGGTTTGAACTGTTGGTGCCTCAAAGCAGAACATCTTCCTGTGAACACGAATAACTACAAAGGTAGCAGCAGCTGTACGGTTGGAGTGTGTGGCTTGAACATCATTTGAAGTACTTTCTTCTAGTGGTGTGCACTGGTGAATCGATGTAATCCTTTCTTACGGGCCTTATTGAGTGGCAGATATTATTTCACAGGACTTCTCAATAGTTCATCTGTCTCCCTCTTCTAGAGGGAGGGCAGTGGCAGAGCTGGTACAGTACCACTGTCTTGCTTCCTCTTCCCAAATCCATGTGGTATTCAGTATTTTCAAGAAGCTGGTTTACAGTTGCCTGTAATTTTCTGTCCAGACTCTTAATAGGCAGTGAAGCTTCACTTCTTTCTTCCTTCTCCGTAGAACTGCCATGAAGAGAGACAAGGAAGTTGGTAATTTCTCCATCTGTGCAGTCTGGGGAGCAGAAAATTCCCAGTAGAGTGATATTTTCCAGTTGTTATTGCTTCTGTTGCTTTGCATCTGTCTTTGAGGAGCCCTGCACTTCTGACAGGTTCTTCCGCAACTTCCTTGTTCAAAACTTTTCCTGGGATCATGGATTGTTTTCCTCCCTTCTCTTCATCATCAACACCAGGGCTAAAGTCTTTCCTACGTATTTTGAACAGAAGCTTCAGGTAGAGTCAGGCTGCATCAGCCCCAGGATTTATTTTCATTCAAATACAGGAGTGATTATCAGACTGTGACAGGACACAGCTGAAGATCTGCTGGTTTCTGTGGAGGCCCCGTGGTTTGGAATAGCTGGAATAGCAGACAGTTCTCCAAACAGCTCGTGAAGGGCTTGTGTGGGGGAGTGGGTACGAGGAGCAAGAAACTTGATTGCCTCTGTTATTTGGGCATTGGTGCCATTCTCATGAGAAATTCATTACTACTTATCTGCAAACTGAACTCCCACAGAGCCAGTAAACAGAAGGATGTCTTGGTGCCTCAGAGCACTGTTCTTTCAAACCTCCATGCTAGATTATCTCCAGGCCTCTTAAGTTTCTGACGAGCTCCAGGAGGGCTGCCCTACAGCAGCAAGTGTTGTGGATCTGCCCTGCTGGCAGAAAATCCCTGTTCTTTATGCAGCAAAACACAAATGCAAGAGTGAATGAATTGCAATAATCACAAAATAATGCGGATTAGAGACTGGTAAATCCCCCACAATTGATGATTTCTCACTCTCCCCGTGCTCCACAAATACTTCTTGAGCAGGAAGGTGAAGTGCATGCAAGACAGGGAAATACTTTTTATCATTTCCATCCTGAATTCACGCTAAAGTCTGAGTCTTAACAATATCTGTGGGACGCGAGGTTTGCCAGCAGATCTGCACACGAGTGTGTTGGAGACTGGCACCAGAGGCAGCCACTGTGACTGGATGTGCCTTAACATGATCTCTGAACTACTGGCACTCTAAGGATCAGTAATGAGATGTGGCCTGGTGCATGGACTTCCCTTAAAGAGATGGTGTCTAGGGGCATGGGTATGCAAATGGGAAAGAAGTTTTAAGTCCTGGTTCTTCACCATGCCAGATGGACTTGGACTTGGGTTTTTTTCCCCTCCGAATCATAGAATGGTTTGGGTTGGAAGGGACCTGCCCTGACCCAGGTGCAGGACCTTGCACTTGACCTTCATGAGGTTTTGCTGGGCCCAGCATGCAAACAAGGAGTCCATAACAGCACGAGGTCTGGCTGCGGTGGCTCTACCCTGGGAGCTCTTGGCTGGGTGGTTGAGTGGGTTACTTCCTTCAGCAGGACTCCCCCGGGGTGTGTTACACTCCTCTTAGCTGTGTCTCCTACGCTGTGAGCTGGATTCGTCGCTGGTCTTGGATTCCCTGATTTGAATTCTGTTTGGGGCTGTCTCAGGTCTGTAATTTGGGCTCCCAAACCAGGAATGAGAGCGGGTATAAAGCTTGTGCTGCGGGCGGCTTGAAGATCGTTGAGGAAAAGCAATTTCCTACAGACAGGCATCATCTCTGTTGAGTATCAAGAGATTGGCAAACTGAGCTGAAGAGGAGTAGGGAGGAGGAGGATGTTTTCTGTTAGCACATGTTAACAGAAGGCTGAGTGGTGTGACAGGAATGACTTGGATTAGCTGTCTGCCACCTGCCACGCTGGAAGGTGGGAGAGCTCTGCTCTCGTATCGGTGCAGAGCGGGTGGATAGATAGTGGGGATGGTATCTCTGCTGCCTTGGGGACAAGGAAAAAATGCTCGTTTCCTGTACAAAATAAGGGTTTTGAAGAAGTTGCTCTTAATGCTCTTCAATAGGAGACCCAAAGAACTTCTCTTTGAGCGTTTTGTTCTGTAAGTTCTCAGGGTGGAGAAGACGAGTTCTGAGTTTTGGTGGTGACGCTGCCTGTGGTGCCTTGGCTGTTGTGATGGCTGGACTAGTTAATTTACAGAGGGCAGCAAAGAAGCCCCTGTGAGTCCCACCCCCCAAAGAACACTGTCTTTCCCCGTGCTGTCTGTCCTAACCAGCCTGGCAGTCATCTCCCATCCTCTCATCCTCCTCAGGCTGCTGGATCTACTCGGTGCAACTCTAAGAACCCACGTTGTGCAGTCGAGGCTTCCTAATCATTTTCTACCTTCCTTTTAAGCCTCTGGGCCAGACCAGAGATTCCGTGGGGAACTGGCAAGGGAATACAAGAAGTGGCTTTTTCCAAACTCTTTCAACACCTTTCATAAGGAACAAGCAAGTGACTGAAATCTTGGATCCTGCCAATAACTGTTGCTGTCCCCGCTGTGGGTTGCAGGGGTGGGCAGAGCTGTGGGGTGATACACTGAGCAAACATGGAGCAAAATCTTCTCTACGGTGGGAAATTCTGCCCGTTGTTAGCAACTCCTCTGATACAAAGAGGTGTGGCAACTCTAACCTGTTAAAAGGATGGTCAAACTTCAGGGAGCTTTCGAGGTGAAAATATTTTGGATACATAATCAAGTGAATCCAATTCTTTCAACCTCTTGGTTGGAAGCTGCTGAGCCAGCTTCGGAGTGTCTTGCTAATACAGAGTCCTTCACGGCGGGGAAAATGTCCAAGTGCTGCTTGCTCTGTCATTGTTGCTGCCTTGTTTCCCCTATCGCTTACATAAACCAGCAGGATAAACAGGCACAGGAAATGGCTGGTAGCTCTTGGACCTCGGCGGAGGCCGACGTGAAGCGTCCGCTGCCGGGGAAAAATACTCGCTTCGCCTTTTGCGAAGAGGATTTAACTCCTTCTCCTGCTTTTTCGCTTACTTTTAAGCGTAAAGGATTAAGTTTTTCTTGTAACTCTGGACGGGGAGGTTTGGAATGACTTCAGAAAACTCCTTTTTCCTTTGAACGCCCCGTGATTCTGCCGGTGGTTCCTGTATCAAAAGCGTTCGACCGCCGGCACCGTGAGCCTTGGCTTTCAACCCAGCGGAGTATTGAATAGGCAAATAAAACCAGCTCGTTCAGGGGAGATGAAACAAAACTGCCTGAACTTCTCATTTCGTGAGAAGGAAGATTGAGACAGGTAAACAGCAAGAGGAGGAGGAGGAGGAGGAGAATCTGGTTACGCTCAACCCCTTAACTGAGCGCACTCGCGGGAGGCTGAGCCGAGAGCCCGGTACCTGCAATGCAGCTCAGCGCAGTGCAGCTGGCTGCTGGAGGCAAAGCCCTCTCCTCCCTCACCCTCCCACAAAGCTCGGCTGCCTCCCGGGAGAACCAGCCCCTCTGCCTCCTCTCGATGTCCCCCCTCTTCCCAGACACCGTGGCTTCTGGGCTTTAATGGCTCTTTCCAGAAGGATTGGGCTCTCCTCGGTAATTCCTTTCTCGATGGGAGGCCGTGCTTCCTGCAGGTACGTTGCTCTCAGTCCCTTCTTTTATCTTACAAATCTGCAGGGGTTTTTTCAGGCATTCCAGAGGGAGTAAGGACTTTGGGGAGGGTCTCTAGATCCACACACGTTCCATAACAGATGGAGCCTTTTTGCTGCTCCGCCGTGTTTTCCTGAAGGAAAATAGTTGTGACCCTGCAAATGCAGTTAATTCTGGGGATCAATGAGCACATCGGGAGCGCAAAAGTAAAAGGTGAGCGAGGTGTTCTGAAGCAGAACTACAAAAATAAGTACCTCAGAAGGCTTGATTTGTTTTAACGTGGGAGCTGTTGACCATTTTTTGTCAGCTCTTTCTACGTTTCTCTCTGCATTTTGCAGCACTGCTGACAGCTGTTTCTGCTGTCGCCTTTCAGTACCCAGTGGGGATTTTCCTGCTGTCTTTAGCAGCCTTTTGTGCCTTTTAGGGTCCTGCCTGTGAGAGCAAAGCAGGCAGGGGAGGGTGGTGGGTTTGTGGCTCAGTTTTCTTTGGTATTCAGCACCGATTGAGTCTCTTAATCCATATCTGCAGTTGACACGATCACTTAAGGTGGTGGGATGTAATAACCTCTGGATTTTCCCAGGAAGGCAAAGGGATGAGCTGTGTTTTGGAGGTGGTTTCATAAAGGAAACAGCACTGTAGCAATACGTGTGACCTGAACGCGGCTTCACTGTCACATTCCTTGGTGTGATAGATGGTCACATAGCAGTGAAAAGCTTTTGGATCCCCAGCACAGACTGGGATGCAGATTACAGGGTGTGTTGTGTGCCGGGGCTGTCAGCAGCGTGATTTGTCAGCCCCTTTTTTGGAGGGGTGCAGAAAGCTTCCGAGAGAACGGGGTTTATTCAGCGCTTCCAGTAACTTCTTAATGCATGAAATTGCTATTATTGTAAAGCACTGGGACTGCAGAATGGCAGGAGGTTTCTCTCTGCATCACTGGTTCTTAAGATGAATTTTCTCTTGAGTCCCTTCTAATCCCCTGTGTCTTGTGCAGTGACTAAAGTGAAAATCTTGAAGCAGCGCTGGGGAGAATGACTCTGTACTTACGCTATGGGTGTGGCTGCTGGCCTTCAGTTCTCCTTTCTGTCCAGTTCTGCCTTCTGGGGCTCTTTACCCTGACTAGAGGATTCATTCCATATGAGCATCCAGTCTGCCTTTCAAGCCATCCTGTCCATGGCCATTTCTTCCCTTTGCTGCCTGCTCTTTATTTGGGGATAAGCTGACTTTAGTTGTAGCTCAGCTGCCCCCAAAGGAATGCAGCAGTTTTAATGTTGCTTTTTGACCTCCAAGACCTATTTTCCCCCTCCTTCCCTTTCACCTTCCTCCTTCCAACTTGGAGTTCTTGGGCTCCTGGGTGAAAAAGTCTAAATATTAAATATCTTAGGGCTGGATCAAGCTGTGGGGTTGTTAATAAATGTCCTGTCAGCGGTGGAATGGACAGCCTGGCTGTCTTCTTTGAAGGTTCAGGACCATTAACTTGTGTTCCTTATCTGTCCCTGAATTAAAATCATCAGGACTTAGTCTGAGAACAGACTAGAATAAACATCGGGTGTGCCTGGGGTGACCTTAGTAGCTCTTCTTTGCTTTAATGAACTTCGATTCCAGATGTGAATGCCTGCAAGTGTAGTCAGGGTCAGATGGGAACATGTGATTTTTATTGGTTTTTTTTTCCTTTTTATGCTATGTGGGTATTTAAGAAGGCTAGTTGTAATGTGTAGCAGTGTGTTTAGTGCACGTATAGTAGTTCTACGAACGTTCAGCGCTCGCTACTCAAAATTGAAGCACTAAATTTGTCCCGTGGATGGAGATCAGTTAGTACCCCCATCATGCTATGGACTCCAGCTTCATCCAAAAGGCCACATCTGCTGGTGTAACTGGTGGCTGTCTCGGCAGTTAGCTCCTTTGAGCAGAAGGGGCTGGATTTGGGCTAGGCTGGTGGAAGGCATCGCTGGTATCTGCTGCTTCCCTGGAACAATGGTTTCCACGCAAGAAGCTTCCGTGCATTCACCCTGCTCATTGTAAAGGATGTTATCTCGTGCCTGGACGTCACTGCTGTAAAGAAATTTGTTGCCCACCTCTTTGGATAACTCCATGGTGGGGGTTTTTGGTTGTTTTTTTTAACTATCTCATACTTCTGAGCAAAGGGAGCTTAATGGTACCATCCTGCAGTACTCCGCTGTTAGATGGTGCTGGTGCCATCCGTTAGAAACGCTTGCTTTGGACAAAAGGTTATTGAAGATCAATTAAACTTTGTGAACAATTAACCCTTCCCTGCAATAGTCTGTAAAGCCTTAGTGTTTCCTGAGCTGTGTGACTGGTGAGGGGTCGGGGGGCACGGCAGGGATGGTGAAAGAGTGGAGCTTGGGGAGCTCAAACATGGCTGAGAATGTGCAAGAGTGGCGGGGTGACCCTTGCCAACCTGGTCTTCAGGAGCTCCTGCCAGGGTGACCTTTGCCAACCTGGTCTTCAGGAGCTCCTGCCAGGGTGACCTTTGCCAGCGTGGCCTTCAGGAGCTCCTGCCAGGGTGACCTTTGCCAGCGTGGCCTTCAGGAGCTCCTGCAACTCCTCGAAGTCACACGTTTGGTTAAAACAAACCCACAATTAATGTAATTTATGAATGTGGGAGTGGAGGGAGAGGAAGACAAACCCCATCCCAGCTGGGTGCCTGGCTTCAGCCCCTCTGCAGTTGCACGCGCTCGGGGGGGTTTATGGAGCATCTGCGCCGTGAGCTCCCACTCTTCATGCTTCAGACAACTGTGAGCAATTCTAGGTGAAGAGACAGGCTGGAAATGCAGCCTGCCACGTGATAACAGGGGAATCAAGGGCAACAGTAGGGATTTTAGAGTTCTAAAGTGTTAGGAGTGTTGATCTCAAAGGTGGAAGGGAGTAAGGGCACAAGCTGTAGAACACTGGTTTACTCTTTTTTTCCCAAAGGAGAGAGAATGAATTGGTGTTAGTCTTTAAAATGATATTCATGGATGTTTGTATCTTCAGATTTTGATGAGAGAATATCCTAAAATAGAAATCTGCCTCAGAAAAGTCCTCAGTGAATGAAAGGCTGAGAGGGGGGGTTCAAAGACCCTGACATTTGGGTGGGATCATGAAGCTTTTAACTCCCTGTCTTTTCTGGTCTTTGAAGTGGCTCCAGGGCATCACATTGTGTTTCTCACTAGCACCTGAAAAATCGTTTCCATCTACTTTTATACTGGCTTGGGAGGAGAAGCATTTAAATGGGAAAATATTTCTTCTGGAGGCTGAAAAGTGCATCTCCCCCATTGTCAGCAATCCCCCTGCCCTGGGATACGAAAGCTGCCGCCTCGGCGAGTCCAGCGCGTGCCACGTGCCCTCTGTTCTCTTCCAGACCCGACACCCAGCACCGGGGCCCTGCTGCTCAGTCTGAGAATGATCTTCCCGAGCAAGAGGAAGAAATCCTGGGCTCAGATGATGATGAACAAGAGGATCCAAATGATTACTGTAAAGGTGAGGGCTTCCCTGGTTTAAGATGTGGGATTCTCAAGGTAATTGAGAAGCTCCCTTGATTTCCCATCTACTGGTGAGAATTCAAGTAGACTCCTTTAAATATTTTCTTGGACTAACGTGATAACAACAACATTTTCCAAGCTAACTTGCAATGGAGAAACTATTCTCCGGGGTTCCTTCTTGTTATCAATCAAGATTGGAGTTGGAGAGCTGTTTTTAATGTGTGTATTTAAAGCTGTTAGCTTTTCCTCTGTGCCAGAGGGCTTTCACAATTATAAAATCAAATAAGCATTCAATTTCTTCTCGATTTTCATCAACAAAAGGACACTTTCAAATCAGTTTCAAATCCTTCACTGCTTTCTTTTGAAGATCATCATCTTGGTATCCATTCTTCAGATAGCTTTGTGTCTGCAAACACGGTCTGTTTCTCTGAGCAGAAACTAAACAGGGAACAAATCGAAGCACCACAGTGTATCGATCGATCGATATCAGCAATCACAGTTTCTCCCCTTTGTGCTGTTTTCTGCCAATTCCCTTGTGTCTTTGTTTGGCTTTTCATGTCTTTGCTTCCGTCCTGGAATCCTCCTGCGTATTCTGAAGCGGGAGAGATACGAGGGGCACAGGGAGGAGACTTTCCTGTTTCCAGTGGTGATGTTAAATGGCAAAGTGCCTCTCAGGCAGGGAAGCAGTTGAAAGAGAAGCCCCGTTGGGCTCTTGGGTGCAGTGCTCTTTCATGTTCTGGGGACAGTGTGTGCAAAAACTGGTGTTTAGCTGTAAAATTCTGGTACTGGCCAGCAGGAGCTGTGTTTTCCAAAGGTTGCCAGCCTAGCAAACTGCAGGTGCTTTCTCTGAGGAAATATTCTTTTGTGGTGCTGCGGTGATGACCTGCACTGAACAAGAACAACTGACTTTTCCTCCTTTTCAGTCACATTAATCATTTTCAGTCAAGCAGAGAGCTGTTCACAGCTCTTCCTCTAACACCCTGTGTACTTGTTCTAGCAAGATCCAGTTGGAGAAACGTTTGCATTAGTTTACACGGCTAAGAAACCAAACACATCAAATAAGTCTGCCTCGAGTTGTGATGCTCGTTCCATATACCTGCTCTTCAGCACTTGTGTCATCTCTTGGTGTATAAACTTGCCCCTGTTTTTCTAGGTGGTTACCACCTTGTGAAAATAGGAGATCTCTTCAACGGACGCTACCACGTGATTCGGAAGCTGGGATGGGGCCACTTCTCCACTGTGTGGCTGGCTTGGGACATCCAGTAAGTCTCTCTGTTCTAGGTGGTGTTTCTGGCACGGCGTTGCACGAACGTGATCAGAAAGCATCTTTTGACTTTCTGGGTAACCCCCCAAAAGGCAGCTGTCTGCATCTTAAGTCAGACTTTTCTTTCGCTACCGAACACAGAAGGGTGTGGGAGGGAGCTAACAGGACAAACCATGTATGTGGGAAGAGTGTTCATGTGTTCAGCTGCCTTGGACCTGTTTGAGACATGACTAACATGAAATCTTTATAAAAAGAGACCCAAAGACAATCTGCCTGAGTGCTTAAACCTTATGTTGCCATTTCGCCTTAAATAAGTAGCTCTCTTAGACACAAAAGAATTGGGATAATCCTGGGGAATAACTTCTTTGTATGAGTGTTAACAGTCTCCAATTTACTCCCCGTGTGTGCAGAGGGAGGAGATTTGTGGCGATGAAGGTGGTGAAGAGTGCTGAGCACTACACAGAAACAGCACTGGATGAAATCAAGTTGCTAAAATCGGTGAGCGCTTGAGAGTGGAGTTCAATTTTTACATGTTTTTAATTACAGTTCATTTTGGGGCGGTCACGTTAGTCACGTGTGTGACAATTCTGGATCATCTAGCTGCAAAGAATGCGGATAGGAACTGTGGTAGATCTGACTTCAAAATATTCTTGCCTGGCAATTACTTCAGGAAACACAAAACTGATCCTCTCTTTCTCCGCAGGTCCGCAACAGCGATCCGAACGATCCAAGCAAAGAGAGAGTTGTTCAGTTATTAGATGACTTCAAAATCTCAGGAGTTAATGGTTCCCGTATCCTTTTGTGGAATAAAGGCAGAGAATTGCAGGAAGGTGGGAGCTGGCTGGTAGCTGTCGTGTCAGGGGGGGTGAGCAATGCCCAGGCATCGCTTTCGCTGCTCGAGGGAACCTGCTGTGGAGTCACCTGCCTCAAAGCTGCCTGCTAAGCTCAGATCCAAAATGATCACCCAGCCTGATGTGATAAGTCATGGAGCCAGAGCTGCTTAGTCATGGTTGGCCATGAGAGGTGAGGTGGCTGCTGCTGCTGTTTGGATCAGGGCTGAGTGTCTGAGGTACCTCTGGGGTAAGAGCCTGTCTGTCTCAACCCTCTCTGTTTTGCAAGCAGCCTGGTAATAACCCCTTATTTACAAAATGTTAACATCAGTAATTAAAAATAACAAACACATTCAGTCTCTAACCTGATAATAAGGTTCTTTTCTAGCTCTGGAAGCATCTTACCTCAGACTTTTATCAACATTGTGAGGATGTTTTGAGCATATTGCTTGGAAAATCCCCTGCAGTTCCTGTGAGCAGCCTTGTAATGGGCAGTGATTTGTGGCAAGCCCCCTTAAAATGTGAAAGTTGGCCTCTTGCATGTGTTTCTGCTTTTTCATACCTTGTCTTTTATTTCAGTGAGAATTCCTTGGCTGCTTGAGAGAATCGAGCTGTAGGTGATAAACATTCTCACACTTGCAGAAAACAGTAGCCACAAAATTTATTTCTATATTAACTTTTTCCTGGTACCTCGCACCGAGTAAACGTTGACTTGATTTCCTTCACTCTTGTGAAACACACACGTGCCTTCTACCAGTGGAGAAGAAAAGCAGCCTAATAAACTCCTAGAAGCTTGGTTTCCAAAGTAAATACAGTGAATATGTTACTGGAGTGACTGTAGCTGTTGAGATCTTATAGACAAAACCCAGATAATGTAAATATTGTGGAAGTCAAGGCTTGTGAAAAGTTGGGTTTGCTGGTAAAGAGGCAATGGAGGGTGGAAAAAAGTAATTTTAATTGTTCTGAAGATGACTGATGAACTGGAAATTTTATTATCTTTTCAGGTAGTGCTGGTACAGAGAGATCTGGAATCATTTTGCCTGGGGCAAGAGCCTCGGGTGTTCCAAAACATACACTGTTGGCTTGAAGCTGTCTCAGGAAATACTCACACACCCTTGCTTGTGTAACTGGCTCCCACTCAAGCAGGAGGTTACGACTGCTGCATTAGGACCGTTCTCCTAACGAGCTCCATCCCTCTGGATTTTGGGGTTTAGATAATGTGTAGGGTAGGATGTTGGGGAAGGCAGCTTCTCAGAGCTGTGTCAGAAGGCTGAGGGTTCTTCTTCATATCGAACGCTTAACTGCTATGGATTTCTCTTGATCCTCAGCTGTGGGAATACAGGGCTCCTTGGGTCAGGATGTCCCATCTTTTTCCTTGACTGAGTTCCAGATATCTGCATGGTGTTTGAAGTTCTAGGGCACCATCTCCTGAAGTGGATCATCAAATCGAATTATCAGGGGCTTCCACTCCCTTGTGTCAAAAAGATCATCAAACAGGTATGTTCTGCTTCTGACAGTGCTGTTCCCTTTGACCCAGTGAGAGCTGTTTCACTTATCTTCCTCAAATCCAAGAAAACTGCCGTTAAAAATCAGTGATATATCTCTCATGCAACAAAATCATTCTTAGCTTACTAGTTCCTTTTTCTCCTGCAAAAACCTTCTGCTACAGCTATTTATTTTCTAACTCTTCAACCGTAATGGGAGGCTGGCTGTGCTTCTAACCTCCTCATAAGTTATTCCTTAGAAGTGCAAATATTTTTTTTTTTAAACTCTATCACAGTAAGTACAGTGCTTAGTGATGGGAAGAGCAAGAGAAACCTGTCCTTTCTACTGGATGGTTGCCTAAGAAGTAACATCTTTCTACATGTGAGGTGGAGAGGTGGAGGGGAGCCTGATTTTATTGTTGGGTATTAAGATGAGGTTTTCAACTTTTAAGTTATGAGGATAAAGAGACAAAATTTAGGTTCATATCCAGATTTTAGCTATGAGTTTGTTTTCTGGAACTGAGTAGTAACCACCACGTTAGTCTGGACTATTCTCAAACACAGAAGCCCTTCAGGTTCATCCTGGGCAACTTGTGTTGTCACTCCACTCTCAACTTGCTCAGTTGCTTTTCCTAATGATCGATTTAACTTCTTTCCTGTCTGCAGGTTCTTCAGGGTCTGGATTACTTGCACACAAAATGTCGAATCATTCACACAGATATCAAACCTGAGAACATTCTTCTGTGTGTTAACGACCAGTATATTCGACGGCTGGCTGCAGAAGCAACGGAGTGGCAGCGATCTGGGGCTCCCCCCCCATCTGGCTCTGCAGGTGCTGTGGGTTTGGTTTGGGTTTTTTGTTTTTCTCCCCTGAAAATTGGTCCGGCACTGATAAAGTGGTTTGCAAAAGTCTGAAAAACTTGTAGCAGAAGCAGCTTCCTTGACGTGCTAACGTCACTAAAAATCCGAGAGGAAATTTTTCTCTTGTTCCCAGTTCCTGATGTTCCTCCTCAGAACATCCCCCTTTATCAGGGTGTAGCTTTCAAGGACTGCTGTGGTGTGCACCAGAGCCTCTGACGCTCATAATCTTACAACACCAACATCTCTGAGCCCATGGTAGCACAGCTTAGCTTAGGGAAGCTCCCTTCATTTGGCTATTTTCATGTTTTTAGTTTGCATTTTCTTCTTGCTAAGCTGCATAAGACGTGGAGTAAATGAAGCTGCGTGACAGGAAGTTTAAGTCTTTGATATCAGTGAAGCAAGTCTACTCCCTGGAATTGTAATGATGTGTTTACTCATTTAATGTTTTTTCTCTTCTTAGTCTTGCTGTAATCTTGTAGAGAAATGAGCCTTCAAAATAACACTTGCTGATAAATTTACCATGGTGTTGCCAAACCACACAGGAAAAAGCTTACCTTCAGATAAAAATGCAGCTGCAGTTTTGAAATCTAAATCTACTAATTTACTGATCTTCCTTTCCCTTTCAGTGAGCACTGCACCCCAGCCAAAACCAGTAAGTGTCATAGCTTTCTGTGTAAGTATCCACCTACTTATAGTATCTACTGTGTTGTTTCGTAATGCAGAAAGGGAAAGGCACCTTAGAGCAGAAGGAAACGTGTGACTTGTGTTTGTCTTAGACAACAGGTTCAGTGCTGTCTTGGAGATGTAAGTGGTATTGGCTCGTCCATCACCAGAATGAGTAGTCCCTTTGGTGGTCTCAAGGCCTGTTTCTCAGGTCAGGACAGAAATGCACTGACAAGGGCCATAAACAGCTGCTCCGAAACCCTTAATATCTGCTTTTTATTTGGGAGAAGATCTGTCTCTAGAGATTTCATCCCAGACTACTTCCTCAGCTCTAAAATAAAACTTGATGCATTTTAGATTTATTGAAGTAGGAAATGCTAAGGCCAATTTCTCTGCTCGCTTCTGCGTAGGCTGACAAAATGTCAAAGAACAAGAAAAAGAAGTTGAAAAAGAAGCAGAAACGACAGGCCGAGTTGTTGGAGAAACGAATGCAAGAGATAGAGGAAATGGAGAAGGAAGCAAGCCCTGGGCAGACACAGCCTGAAGAGGAGGAAGAAGCTCAGAGCCCTCTGGAAATGCTCATAAAAGTCAGTCCGCAAGAGGAAAATGTCAGCAAAAAGACAGGTATGGACCTAAAGTATTGCTAAAGTAGCTCAGTGTTGTGCCAGCACGAGTAGAAGGCCAAGTAGAGTGAGCACCTTTAGGAGAGGTGGCCGGTGTCGCTTGACCTGTTAGCATAGTCCTCTAACCATCTAAAGAGCTTCTGAACTTCCCTTTGACAAACAAGTAACGAGTGGCTGTGCTCAGTTACATTTTGAGTACTACCTGCTCGAGTATTGCCTCCCCCGAACAGCTCCAGCTATTCTATCTTTCAGCTGTGACTTCTCTTAGACATAGTCTTATCTCCTTTCTCTCCTCTTCCAGCTGAAGCCGGACAAGACCAATCTATCCTGATGGAAAGCAGCGGGGCAAAGCGCGTGACAGAAATAAACTGCAACGGAGTGATACAAATCACGGACTTCCCAGACTCCGGCAACCAAGGGTCTGTGCGACTGGAGGATGACCTTCATAATGCCAATGACTGTGCTGATCACCCTCACGGGCAGAAGAAGGAGAACTTCCGGAGCTGTAACTACGGTCAGCGGAACGGTGACTTGGAGAACGGGCCTCAGGAAGCCGTGGCGGACTCCTTCGTGCCCTTAGCTTCAGAAGATTCCATGGTGTGTCAGCCCACGGCCACCGAAGAGCGGTCCTTCAGCGAGCAGGAGATTAACCATTTGCAGGAAAGCATCCGGACAGAGATCCCTTCGGAGGATGAGAATGAGAACAACGGCCCGGCGGACAACAAAGGTAGAAGAGGAACCCTGTGAGAAAGGGGCTCCTTTCTCCTTGCTGTGGTACAACGCTTCATCGGTGTTGATAGAAACCCCCCTTCTGTGGGTGATCAGAAGCACCTCTTTCTGCCAGGAGTAATGGACCTGACAGTCCTGCTCTGTTTGTAGCTTCCAGTTGGAGCTTGTAGCTTCACCTTTGAATGCAGAAGTATTCCTGCTTCTCACAAATACCCGGACGGGGGGTTTTCAGTATAGGAAGATTCCCTCCTCTCTGTTGGGTTTTCATCAATTGTTAGAAGTAGAAATGGGGAGACAATAGAGATTGTCTGAAGTGATGGGATAAGTGCTGCTTGGTGTGTGCTGATAGTTTTGTTCTTAACGTGGAGCACAGGAAGCTCCTCTCAGTTACTCCAGTAAATGTTTTCCCACCACTGGAAGTGCAGCCAAAACTTATACAGCGTAAGAAAGAAAATCAAACAACAAAACACTGTAATGCTTTTGTTTAAATACGATTTGATTCGGAGGGGGATAAAAAATAAGTCTTGGAGGTTTAGGAGAACATAAGACACACGGTGTTGTACAGCAGTTAAACACACACAAGGAATGTGTTCAAAAAGCTTGAATCAGTTGATAAAACTTCTTTTTACATCTTTGAGTCAGGTGAAGCTGGAGAAGGAGAGAAAAACTAACATTGGTGCTTTGTTTACAAAACTCTTCTGTTGCATTTTCTGGGCCAAGTGCTGCTGAGGAGTCGGTGGATGAAAAGTAGCAAGTGAAATTTAAACATTTGCCAACTTGAACTGTATCTGGTGGGGTTCCTGAGACAGGTTCTTAGGTGTCATTCACTTCTCACAGCTCCCTCCTAAACTGCTGGATGTAATTCAGTGACTTAGTATTTTTTCTCTTCACTCTGTTACTGAGGTTTTCCCGGTATATACCATAACTCTTGTAACTGCATTGCAGCAGTGAGTGATGAGTAGGTCAAGAAGATGCTGTAATAGGTACACTCTCCTTTTTCAAAGATTTAGGAAGACTTAAGGGCTGAGAAGCTTGCTTTGTTTCTGGGAATGCCCTTATTTAAAAAGCTGCTCAAGGTGTAGACAGGCTTTTTAAGGCTGTGCAGAGTGCTGGGAAACAGGCTCATCACACGTCCAGAGTTGTCCTCCTGCTTTGTAACACCAGTCGGGTCTTCCTGGAGGTGTTCTGTTCATAATGCAGATTGGTGCTGACTTTTGTACCAGGGTTTTGGGGAGGGAAAAGTTCTGATCCGTAAGCAAAACCCTTGCTGTGTAGGGAGAGGGCTGTAGGGTTTGGGTGACAGATGGTGACACTGTCCATGTAGCTTTAATCAGCTGTTGTACATGTTGCCTCTAGGAAAATCAGCTGCTGGGAATTTCCTTCTTAATCCTCTTGAGCCCAAGAATGCAGATAAGCTCAAAGTGAAGATAGCTGACCTAGGAAATGCCTGCTGGGTGGTAAGTTTACAGTCTGGTCAGACTGTTTAAACCTGCTAATTCATTCACAGCATGCCAAGATGGCAAAGAATCTGTAAAATGGATTCCTAGTCCTGCTTGTGGAAGTAGTGACAGCTTGAAACTGGGGTGGGAAAGTGGGGAGCAGGAACACAGAGCAGTGGTCCCCTACCATAGGGGTTTAGCCTGTGTTCTACGTGCCTCACTTGTCAGTAGATTGCTTGTAACAGGCATGAGTGTTACATATAATGCATAGAAATCTGCGTATGTGAAACTTCTGAAGGAGTCTGGCGCTCTGCTGGAGCATGAGAAAGCTGCAAACAATTGCTCTGATGTGCTAGTTCTGCAGTTTATCAGCTTGTCAAACCGTTCCAGGGGATTCATGAGCACGTGCAAGAGACTCAAATAGTTTTATTCTTTGATGGCCCTGTTGCTTTTAAAAGATTGATGTTTCAAATGGAAGAAATGTCTATTTTACTTGGCCTTTTTTAATGGCAAAACACTTCAGATCTTATGGGAGGGAGTCTTAAACTCAGAGCTGCCCATCAGGCTTGCAGCAGCCAGTGGTCTCTTACATCAGTGGTGCTAAATCTGTGCTGTGGTCGTTGAATCCCAACCTGTCCTGATCAGAGAAGCTGCAGCTTCTGAACCAGTCTTTATTCTATTTAAGTGTCTTGCTTTCCTCTAAATTGCTGGAGTGTTTTACTTAGTGTGTCTCACGTAGAGCATTTCAACAGTACTTGTAGGAATGTCAGGAAATATAAGGATGGAAAATTCAGATGAAGTGTCATGGGAATGAGCTTTGATCTGCTCTGGCCTTCCAGGTCATCGGTTCTCCCCTTTTACACAGTCTCCAGCTGGTCAGTAAAACATTTCTTCTGTTTAGCACAAGCACTTCACTGAAGACATCCAGACAAGGCAGTACCGATCCTTGGAGGTGTTGATAGGCTCTGGGTACAACACCCCTGCTGACATCTGGAGCACGGCCTGCATGGTGAGTGGGGCAGCCCTGGGGATTTTAAACAGTGTCTGCAGAGCAGTTGGGGAAACTCCTGTGTGCTCTGCACCCTGGACAGGCAAAAAAAAACCCTTGCTGGTGTTCAGCCAACTTCCAGACTTGCTGAATAATACCATGTTTCCATAGCAAAGTTAGTGCTTTGTTTTATTTCCTTTTGGAAGTTGATTTTATTGTACAGCACCACCAGATTTCACACAGAACTGTACTTTGACATCATGCTTTGTGGGAAAAGGAGACAACTGGGCAGTTGTGAAGACGATACCTTGTGCTATCAAGAGCCTTTCTGCTGCATCCAGAGCTGCTTCTTGGATGTCTTCAGTATAAATTCATATTTTAATCGTATGCATCCACCCCATGTGTGGAGTCATTTGTAATCTGGGGTACTGCTGAGACGAGGCTGAAGTGGTTCCTGGCAAGTGTAGAATACAGTTATTTAAAATAAAAACAAATCATCAGTGTAGTCAGGTTACTGCCTGTGCCTCTACGGGGTCTCCATTCTGTGTTTTCTACTAATCAAAGCTTGAGGTTTGGTTTTTCACGCTTGGAAAACAATCAGAGAAGTCATTTTTTTGCTGTCTTGCGGAACAAAGTTGTGATTTTTGAGGAATGTAGTAAAGCAGAATGTGGCAGGGTCGTGTTGTCTCTGCAGAATGTGCAGCCAGAGTCCTGCAGCAGTTGCTCAGAGGGCCTAAGTCACCAGTTAGACTGGAACCGTAAAGAGAGCGAGGAGTACAGAAGGTCAGAGGTACTGTTTTGAGTAAAAGTGAATGTGTAACAGGGAAAATGTGTCACAGAACTGAGGAGTGCTGAGTTAAAACCAATGCAGATGTTTCTTCTCGTTGATTACAATGTGGTTTTGTATCTTTGGAGATTAACTCTTCGGAAAATATCTTTCTAATGTCTGAATTTTGGAGGGAGAGGAGAATCTTTGTTTAAAAAAAAAAACCAATCTAGAGTTTGGCTGTCATATTGCAAAATGCTGTTGAGGCAGAAGAGAGGCTAAGGGTGGGAAATGCCTTCTTTTTTTTGTACAATTTCCCACCAGCTTGGTCCAGAGCTCATCACAGATACGCCCATGATGGTTTTGTAGAGCAGTCATTAAAAGGTGGTGAAGGAGCCATGTGCTGCGAGGTGGTGATGGTGTGCTAGGGTTCTACAGGTTATTTATCCCACCCTGTTGCTCCTGGCCCCTGGAGAGATGCAGAATGGACCTGCAGCCCAGCTGACAATGCGTGAAGGGTGTCAGTGATGTAACCTGCTCGTTTCTCTTTGTTTAGGCCTTTGAGTTAGCAACAGGAGACTATCTGTTCGAGCCTCATTCTGGGGAGGATTACTCACGGGATGAAGGTGTGTTTATCCACATTTTTTTTGTGAAAAAAAACATGTGAAATAACAGTGGATGCTGCTTCAGAATGAGCCCTCTCTTATGAGTCAGCAATGCAAAGGCTCCTTGCTACACATTCTCTGACAGTTGGGGGGAGCCAGGGGGGGTCGGGCTCTGCTCCCAAGGAACAAGATATAGGACAAGAGGAACCAGCCTCAAGTTGCCCCAGGGGAGGTTTAGGTTGGAGCTGAGGAACAATTTCTTCAGCCCCCTGCAGGGTTGTCCAGGG
>WTSP01024025.1:0-22639 GCA_025331215.1 Actenoides lindsayi
AATCTTTCACCAGGTAGCAAAATTTTGAACTCTGCTTCCTTTCTTGCCTGCTTCCTTTTCTTCCCTTAAGTACCCCGGCCCCCCCCCCCCCCCGCCGCCTCAAAAGCACATGTATGTGTGCAAGATCTGAAAGTGGGATGTGTTAGTCTTATTGGTAGGGGCAATTTTTGTTACAATAGATTTTTTTAAATCTTCCTGCAACTTGTGTGATGTTTAGACTTTCTTCTTTTTGAGATATAAGAGAAAATATACTGATCGAGTCATGAGTCTTGGAATGCTGCAGAAACTGCCTGAAATAAGTCCACAAACTCTCTCAATTTAGCTCCAAAACTGAAATTTCATCTGTAGAAATGCTATTTTTATGAAGCCTTAGCTGCCAGCTTTTTTTCATCTATTAGTAGTAACAGAAGCCTTCCTTGGGTGCAGATGCCTCTATTTCCTCATGTATGTTCTGCTTCTCAAATTAACTAAATTGCCATCCAACTTGTGTAGAGGCAGCCCTCCTGTTCCTCTGATCTCTGCAACAGTGATCAGTAAAACCTCTATGTTTGAGGTATGAATCTTGCCTGCTGTCTTTTTTTAAGCAGTTGGGATTGAATTTTAATCCTTAATGTTATTCTATAAAGAAGAGAAAATCTCTAAAAGGGATGCAGTTATAAATGCTTGGAAGAGCAAAATGGCTGTTTTCCTAAGAGGCAAGAAATTCTACTACCCAAAGAATGCTCTGTCTGTATAATCCCAGAGAAGAACAGCCTACCTTTGTCTGCAAACCTGAATGTAGAAACGTTGAGAAGAAATGGTGTCCATGGAAATCCATATAAATATACAGACAAAAAACAAAACAAAAAGGTAAATTGAAAGGGAGGTAGGAAAGACCATTGATTCAGGACTCTGTAGTGCATCCCTCAAGCTAGTAGGGAAAAACTCAGGACTGAGACCTGATGAAAAAAACATCAGGAAAAATGATCCTGCTCTATTATAATGCTAAAAGAAAAAAAATGAGGACACGAAAATAGTACTAACTTGCACCTATAAACCTTTCCCTGTTATAAGATTGTCTTAGAATTTTGCTCTGATGAGAGCATAATGTCAGCAAAATTATCTCTTGGCTGGAGGGGCATGGGGGTGGAGCAAGAGAGCAAAAAGATGTGTTTTTGTAAATTCTACAACATCCTTCGATGGAGGGAGGGGAATATTTGCTTCCTCTCTCCTGTGAACTAATGGAAGAAGTAGACAAAGAACTCAGGCTAGAAAATACAGATGGCGTTTCCTGTTAAATTCATCATCTCTTCCCTAGAGAACAACGTAAAGATACCTTTCACTTCTTCCAGATCTTTAATAATGTGTTTATGAACCTTAATTCTACTTGAGAAGAAAAGGAGGTAGTGTATGCTGGAGAGGACAAGGAATGGTAGATTCTTAGGGTTAATATGTAGACATCTGTGAAATTTTCCATAGCCAAACCTATCAATGAGCTGAGACCAGATTACCAAAGGTGTTGGTTGCATTCAGTAACACCTTTTACCTACTAAATTGCACAGATAAGACAGCATTACACTATTTTGCAGGCCCGAAATGGGAAAAAAAAAACCAAACAACCCAGAAGAGTTTTCAGTTTTAAAACAATTTTTAATAAGTTGGGAACACTAAACATAAAAGTTCTGACCTTTGGCATTCTAGAAAAGAAGAATATTGTAGCTTGGGCTTTCCCCCAAGTGCAGAAAGCTTAAAATTACTAACATGTGCTTCTTTTCAAATTAATCTATTAAAACTAAAAACCATGTCTCTTGCTTCTGCTTCAGAGCAGATCTGGAATGTCTGTTTGGTATCTCAGTAGATGATTACTGTCTCTGGTGGTTTAAGATTTACTCCTGAACATGGAGGAATAGTTGCTGTCATTTGCACTTGAGAAGGAAAGTTAAAATTAGGGCAAACCTTGTGTGTAAGGCTGCAGCATTGAAATGACAGTAGCTGCTGCTATTTTTTTTCCTTCAGTGCCAATACAGACAGTTTTCTAAGATAAACTGAGCACACTAAGCTTGAGAAATCCTGTTCTAGCTTGCATTCTAAAATGAAAATTTACTTATTATTTAAAAGTTGTTAAAACAGAATTAATACTGGTGCTTTATGAAGCATGGAGGGAGGGATGGATACAAGCACTTCACGAAAGATGAGCTCAGGAGACAAAGAGGTTTCCCTTTGTGTAAAGGAGTGTCTCAGATATATGGAGGCCTTTTCTGGCATGGATGACAGTGTGAATGAGAGCCTGTGGCTCAGAATTATAGGTGAGACCAGAAACTGTGGTATTATATTGGGCCTTTGTTGTAGACCACATGATCAGGGTGAAGAAGAGAGCAAAGCCTTCTTTAAACAGCTGATGAATTTTCTGAATCACAGACCCTGATCTTCATGGGGGACTTTAACTTCCCTGGCATCTGGTAGAAGAGCAACATGGTGGGTTGTAACTGGTCCCAGAGATTTATGGAGGATATCGGGAAAAATTTCTTGATCCAGATGCTGGAAGAGCCAGCCATCTAGTTATAAAAATTGTCTACAATGGCTGTGAAATAGTGGAGTTCAGGGTCATGAGTACATTGAAAGGAAAAAGTAAGAGAGTACAGACATTGAACAGAGAGTATTCAAGAAACTGGTAGGTGGAGAGCTCATGGGAGGCAGCTCTAAAAGGCATCGGAAAGCTGAAGTCCTTTAAGAACAACATCCTCAAAGCACATTGACAGTCTGTCTCAGTGGTTAGGAAAGTAAGCAGACTTCTCAGGAGACTGACTTGAGTAAGTAGGGAGTTCATGATGGAGCTCCAATGCGAAAAAAACCCAGTATACAGAAGGCGGAAGCACACATAGGCTGCAAAGCAGGAACTTAGAAATATTGCTTGGGTGAATCTAAGTGGTGTCAGGAAGGCCAGACTTCAGCTGGAGCTGAGACTTGAAAGGTCAGGAAGAAGGGCTTCTAGCTGCTACTTCGGCAGCAAAAGGCTGAACAAGGAAAATGTAGAACTATTGCTGAGTGGGGCAGGCAATTTAGTGACAGCAGAGCCTGACAAAGGCTGAGGTGCTTAATGCCTTCTTTGCCTTGGTTGTCACCAACAAATTCTCCCAGGTCTGTATGCGTAGCGAAAGGGCTGAGGAAGATGAATTACCAGCATTGGGTAAGGACTGAGCTGGGAATTACTCAAGACAACTCAGGTCATGCAGTTTAATAGAACCAGATGGGCAGCATTCAAATGTATTGAGTCCTTGCAGCCAGACAGCTCTTGATTGTCTTTGAGAGGTATAAGGAGATTGGGGGAGGTACTTGATGAAAAGAGAAGAACCAACATTTTATTTTATTTTTTTTATTAAAAGAAACGGGAAAAAAACCCTCCATCTAATTTTGCCCATGATTGGAACATACAAATGTGATTTTCATGTATTTCCAATACATGCTTAAGCTGAATATGTGCTTTGATTTGATTTTCTTTTCATGTGCTTGTAGAACTGGAAATATGACATGATTAGGATACAAATTTAGATATAAGTGCAACTGCCTGTGTCTAAAATCCCACTACAGTCAATTGAAATATAGTCAAGGAATAGAGGGAATTTCAATTCATGCTTCTTTTGGGATGAAAGGTGCACTTGAGTTTCCTAAGCATATATTTCTACTGGTAATACCTGGGATGCTGTGTTTTACCTCTATCTTCTGCTGTAGGAGGGGTGTATCTCTATAAATCCTCTGTCATTTCTGGCAGTACCGTGTGAGTGATGTGCATACCTGGACAATCTTCAACTCCACTAGATCCCTATGTTTAGACCACTGAATTATGTTTTGAGTGACTGGTCAATTTACAGCTATCCAGCTCTGCTTGTTGTAGTAGAAGAAGCTTGAACACACTACTCACATGCAGGTGTCTGAATTTAGATATCTTAATCTGAAACTGAATTCTATCTGAAGAATTTCAGCCTTGGGAACCTGCTTGACAAGTTTTCCTTTGCTTCATAGTAGGTCTGGTTTTACATATTAAAGAAAATGCCTGTCTGAGCATTGATACCAAAAAAAAAAAAAAGACAATTAAAAAAAAATGTGAAAGTACCATAAATGGTATCAATTTTAGAAGTAAAGATTTCAAAAATATAGCTTGAACTGTGATGAACTTCAGAAGTTTAGCCAATTACAATGAAACTGTTTTGATGCTCAAAGCTGGAATAATAACACTGAAGACTTTGGCAGTAATGCATATTTTAAAAAACCCATACAAACAGACAAATATTTTCCAATAGCTTCTACTCTTGAGTTACAAGGTCCCCAGGGAAGGAGCATTACATTAGTAATAACAAAGAATTAAGAAATACAGTGTAATTATAAATGTCTTGCTGACCTCTGCATTTATGGAGTCAGCAATATCTTCAGGGAAGCCATAAAGGTAGTACAGGTTGTCTTCTTGCTTTTTCCACTTTGTTGTCACTTGTATTCCAAGTGTCAAGATTATGCTGTAAGAAGTGATTAAATAGCGCTGGTATCTATCCAATGCAGTATTATGCTATTTATAATTAGCTTTATTTTTATTCCCCAAATTTTCACAATTTCCAGCATTAACTGGAAAAAGAAAACCAAAAAAACCAAACCCCAACAGTACTGGAAGAGGACTGAGGTCTGAAGCTGAAATTACTGTTACAGACACTTCGGTATCAGACAAATTTTATGGCCATTTACTGAACTTGGGTTCTGTTTTACATCTAGAATTGGGATTAAACAATGCTGTCAAATTGTAAAATGATATAGATCACTGCTACAATAGGATGAAATGAGAGCCAGATTATTTTAAAAATTGCCAGAATAGCTACAGTTATAGTGTTTAAAAGCTGCTTTTCATTCCAGATCGTTTTCATAACGCTGCTGTACAGATTTTTAGGAATACTTATTTGCTTTCTTGGAGAAAATTGTGAATAAGCATGAAAAATCTGTTTGGAACAATGAAAGTTTCAGTGTGAACTGCTATCATCAGCTGGTAGTTGGAAAATACCTAGTTAGTTCAATTCCTTCAAATATTCTTTTCAGGGTAGTAATTTAGGGGTGTGAGGCTGTCTAAATGCTAAATGTTATAACCTTGGGTTAAAGAAACTTCTCATTCCCAATGTTTATTAAGGGACAGCATTCTGCATAATGTAAATGAGGAGGCAGGGAGAATTTGCACAGAGGTAACTTCAGTCTGGAGACATGAGCCCCCCCACCAGGTTCCTTGGGAGTGTAGGCAAGTGGCATCCTCCGTTTCTGCAGAGGTGACTGAGAGCACATTAACTTTAGTCCTGCTCTGAACCACTCTGCTCATCTCTGCTGATCATAAATATAAGTGGGAGGGACTAGCCTGCAAGGCTAAGATCGGTATTTACCTTTTGTGGAAAGCGGAAGGAAAACACCACAGACCATAAATCGGTAGATTTCAAGTTTTCAAAGATTATAAAATGCATGCATTGTAATGCACTCCTCGGGGTTCAGGTGTGCCTCCTAATAACTGCTCAAAGCAGAATCAGCTAGAGCAGGTTGCACTAAATCTTGTCCTGATGGGATTTTGAATATCTCAAAGGCTATTCAGAGTATCTCCAGGGATGGAGACTCGAGACTAGTTGAGAGGTGCCCTCCAGCCCCAATTCTTCTGCAAGCCTATAAACTTAACTGCAGTCTGAAGAGCCTCTGCCACTAATGGAAGGGGGACCCTTTGGTCCCCCTGGAGGCTAGGGCAGCTCAAAGGGGGCCACCAGTCTGTGACCTAGTGAATACAGATGGGCCACTCATTTGGTTTACAAATTCAGCTGACGGCTGGGTGAGAAATGCTTGTTTGTGATTCCCTTAAATTACACTTGATTTAAACCGAATAAGTAAAATTGGTAATGAAAGCATTTCCTCATAACATCTGAAGAGACAACACAGTTGTTGCAAGTGTTTATGAAAGAGAGATGAAAAAATCAGAGAAACTGTCTCAATCTGCTTGCATTATTTATCTCTTTCCATCATTGCACATACTTACTGGTTCCTTATAAAGTGATAGCTAAAGGTTTCAGCCTTTTCCTATGCTTCTTTCCCGAGAAGAATAGCTGAGCTTTTATAACTGTTCCTCCTTGGAATTCTTCTAGTGGGTCTAGAGTGGTTTAAGCTTTCTCTAGTCCTCCTTTGGTTTTTCCTCAACTAGGAGACAGTGTACCCATCTTCTTTAAAATAGGCATTGAAGTATGTAAGTCTTTGTTCCCTTAAGAGTCTACTAGCACACCTAGCTTGTTAGTAAATAACATTCTGCTTTCAAGAAATGTAAAATTGATTTGTGATGATTCTTTGTAGATGGTTCTTCTCGAGTAAATTGTAACACATATGTGTTGGGAAAGTTCTAATCGTTTTTCCAGTAAATAAAGGTATTGTGATAACTCAGATGTACTATTCTGTTGTAATTTACCAGAGGCTCTGTCTCTTCCTAAAAAATAAATCGGACTTTTGAATTAGGAAGTAATTTCATGAATGTTCTATGCTAAGTGATACTTCATAGATAAACCAGGTGTGGGCGTTTTTTTAAAACTGAAAAATAGGAAATTTGCAATTTTCTCAAGGGGAAAATATAAAATTAAATCAGAGAAACACCTCCTGAGGGAAATTCCCTCAAATATTTCAAATGTACAAGAATACACAGTGCTATGACTTACACTTCCCCATGTCAAACTCTTTGAAAAAAGAAATTGAATCCATCAGCTTTCACATCTCTTATTTCTACAGAGAATATTCTAAGATACTCCACTAGATTTTGAAAATAATGTTGCTAAATTGCCAGCACCTAATATTAGAAGTTTTGAGAAGACATGAAACTGTTCTGATCTTTTAATGCTGTTCAAAGATGGCGGTGTTTTAAGGCGGAATGAAAATGGAGTCATGACAGTGTCTGGGTGATGTCTTAAGGACCTGATTTACATGCAGATAACAATGCCTGTTACCTCTCAGAATTTGCATTGCGAAAAGCTTGGCCTGAGTTTGAAGACTTTGTAATGTCAAATGTTAAATTTGTGTACATTTTTGTGTACCTATGCTTTGTGTCAAATTTTCCTTGATATGAAAAATAGAAAGGAAAAAAAAATCCTAACAGAAACATTTGAAACAAAATAAGGACAAATGTCTGAAGATATTTTTTTTGTCACGTGATGTTTTCAAAACCAGCATGTAGTTTGGTAGGATATGTTTCTCTTTCCAGAGAAGAATGGTCATAGTTCTAAGATCTTGAGTCATGCCAAGGAGCACCTTTCTCCTTGAGTACTCCAATCATTATTATCAAGGATTTTTCTAGAAAACAGCAGAGATACATTTCTGCAGTTTTGGAAAAACGCTGTCATGTTGTATATATTCTGTAGAGTCAATGGAAAAATAGAGGACCTCTGCCTTTTAAATGAGATAAAATGAAATGCTTTCAAATCAGAGAACTCCTCTAGTTTGATACTAGTGATAGGAAATACCAGATGCTACAATGTTGTGAGCTCCCATAAGGATACTAACCTCTCATCTGTGGCTAAGTGGACAGACAGTGAAACACATGTTGTCTTCAGACTCAATTCCCATGCATATTTTGAGGTAAAGGAAATGATTGAGCCCTAGCATGAAGTTATTTCATCTCCTGGACTGGAAATACCTCCCTTCTCTCCATATATCTTTTTATATGAAGCAAATAATACAGACATGGATTAAGAAATTCTGTCTTCCCTTTATTAAATGGTATTAACAAGTTTGTACATGGAGAAGAGAAATATTTTGCCCCATTTTAGACAGATGTTGTCATAGAGTCTGAATAATCAGTTTGTGTACGTCCTTAACTGTTACACAAAATGTTTTCAGTAATGTTCAGCTGTTGTTGCATACTAAATTGTAAAACAGTGCTTTTCCTATAGTTTTATAACATAGAATGTTTATAATATACATAATAAGCAGACTTAATACCAATGCTAAGAGAGATTTGACTTGTGCATTTGAAAATATACCATTGCCTCAGAATGTAAAGTGAAATATTGAGGCCAGAATTGTTTAGTAGAAGAAGATAATGAGATGCTTAGTAATAAATATAGCTGAGTGAAGCAGAACTACAGCTAAGTGAACTCAAATTTTCATACTTCATGATGTAAGCTAGTAGTAGTAAGTAATAACAGATCAGAAAGGATATTTTGTGTTCCATAAAGAGCAGCGTATTTAGGATTACATGAGGGTTTTTTTCCTTATCATTCATTAAAGACTCAAACATTGAATCAACTAGTAACAGCTTATCTACCCAGGCGATACAATAGTTGGATATGAGAATTTTTAGCTAGGAGTTTGGATACTAAGCTATTGTCTAAGGATGATTTCTGCAATCAGACTGAACATTGTTTTCAGTACTGTTCTGAGTACAGTCTTGGAAAAAAAAAGCTTTTGAAATGCAAAAAAGGTATTTTAGAGAATGACAATTCTATTTTTGGGGAATTGCGGTTTGGCCTGGTTTTGAGCAGCAAAGGATCAGCTCCACAAAAGAGCTCAGATCTCCAAAGGGAGTTTTAAGTAAATGTTTAAGTAATAAAGTCTAAATTTGATCTGTAAAGAATCTTTCAGATTCTCACATGATTCTGAGTTTTCACAGCTGAATTCCCTCATTGCTCAAAGCTCCACTTTTCTTTGTATCCCCAATTCTGTCCATCTTCTCAGAGCTTAGCAGTGTGGTGTCTGTTTGCTTTGCACCTAGTGCACGTCAGTACTTGCTTGAAACTTCAGGTTTGGCCTGCATCATCTGACAGCTCTAGCATCTCTTTCTTAAGCCAGGAAGCATACTCTTACCATCTCTACCCTATGTCTGCCAAATCAGTCCATATACAAAATGTATGCCATGTTTTCCAGTCTCATTTTGTCTTAGTTTGTGTAAATGATAGTTATGTACAATGGCTGATGAAAAGCTATGCATGTTAGTTCATTGCACAGTCTACATACGCTGCTTGTCTGCAACATTATACAGTGTATAGGAGATTGAGTTCTTACTGCTTTCTTCCCCCAAGGAAAGATATTCTATATATGGCTGAAAATTTGAGAAATTTTTTTTTGAAATTTTCTCTTTTTAAAACTTGTCTCTTTCCAAAAAGTTTGGTTGAAACTGGACATGTAGTTCAAAATGACTAGTGTTGGTGGCAAACGGAGATAGAGGGCATTTCAGATGGACACTTCCTTTGGAAAACAGTTTAAAACATCGAAGTCCCTAGAGACTTTCAAGACCTGCCTGGATCTGTTCCTGTGTGGCCTGCCGTGAGTGTTCCTGCACTGGCAGGGGTGGTTGGACTCAATGATCTCGAGAAGTCCCTTCCAACCCCTACAATTGAGGAACTACTATTTTTTATGTCTCCTCATATAAACCATTTAGTGGGTTTAGAGCATCTGGTTGACCAAGAAGTGAGAAATGTGCACTAAGCTTCAATTTTCTGTTCTGCCTGATGGAGCGCTCAGAAACTCTACTGCTTTGGATGTGTTTCATGTCATAGGGAAGTTACAGACTTTTTGACAAGCAGATGCATCATATTTAATCATCTGTGCACAGTAATAGTCAGTGTTATTGTATTCATTTTAGCTTTGGCTTGACTGCTTCACCAGTAGCTAACTTCTAGAGCATATCATTTAGATAAGATGAGGTCCTCCAAGAAACCTAGACAAGAATGTCCCTCCCTAAAGAGGAACAATATATTACTAGTGCAAGTCCTTCAAGCACCTGTTGTGTTGTTTCATTTTGGTGGTGTTTAAATATATTACTTGTTCGGGGTTTTTTTAAGATAAGGAATATGTCATGTGTAAATCTCTGGATGCTTAGTTATGACACCATTAATTAGTAAAAGGAAATAATACAAGTGATAAAGCTTTTCAAATGAGAATTTCTTAACCATTATAGTATTTTGAACTGTTTGGATAACTTTTTCTTCCATGTATGTGTTGCTGAAGTTTGTACATTCCTGTTCTTCATAGAGCCACTCATGCTTTAAATACTGTGAATAGTCAAAATCAGAATATTCGATAGCATATCTTACATAAGTCTTTGCAAAACTGTTATCCGAGAACTTCTGAAACTTAATTTCCAAAATAATCACATTCACTACACACGTTAGGGACAGCAGCATATGGCAGAGAAGCCACATGGACTAGATTTCTTGAATGGTGCAGAATTGCTGTGTGAGGCAACAGCTTTTAACTCCTACATTTCTTTCAGTGTACTTAGACATTACTTAGAGAATAAAAATACAGCCTTTCAGTGGTTGCTGAAACACCTACAAATTTTTCTATTCCTTCATGTGAAACAGGAATGTAATGCTAATAGATAAATTTGACTCATCTGCAAAGTGATTTATGCACGCTGTCTAAACATAGGCATGTTAGAGTCAGCAGAGGCTTTCGAGGGCAATTTCTTTCCTGAAAAACCTTCCAGAGGCTTAATTAGACAGAGCACCTAACAGTAGATACCAGAAGTCAAATAAGCTAAATTTACTACCCTCTTAGCAGTGTTCCATCATGGCGCTAGTAACTATTACTGTTATTTCTATAGTTAAAGTTAATAAATGTAACAATCCTATAGCTTAGTAGTAGCAATATAATGAGTAAAGTAGTCTGTACAGTTTAGTTTAGACCATTCAGTTTGTAAGCTTCTCGAAACAAAAATATTTAGGAACTGTATTTGACATAAAAGCTGTAGACAAGCCTTTTAGAAACACTGCAAACCTGAACCACATATTATCTACTCAGTTCTGACATCCCTTTCTTTGCTATTCTATAAATTGTTTGAGCAAAGGATAGTGCTTGGACCTTTATAGTATCTCAGCTGATTTTGTGTAACATATCAGCCTTTAGATTAGACCTGTGTGTATGAAGGGTTGTTTTTGGTAGAAGAAAAGCAATACAAGTCCTCTCAAAGAGTTAGCAGCATACGCTGCTTCTGCTGAACTAACCTTCAGTGTGAAGTTAACCTTCTTCAATGTGAGGGAAGCTATAGTTTTGTCACTTAAATCAATATACAATATCATGATTCCAGGTTTTTCTGATAGATATTATGAGTGATGATCAAAGGATTTTATATTTTTTTTTAAACAGGCCAATTATACACCTGTATATATTCTTATGTTTGTTTGCAAACTTTTTAAAATTGATTTTTATTCATAGTAATATTGATTTTCATTTAAAGGCCTTAAAAGGCATTATTATCTGTAGTAGCCTTTCCAGGTGCTTTTATCTTAAATGGGATCAGGTGATTTACAGGTTCATGTGTTAACAACAATTAGAAATGAAAAATGGAGTAAATCTTTGTGCTCTTCAATACTTGATTATGCATGTCTTCACGTATTCTAGAAGGACTTCACTTTTTTATTGCTGTTCTCCAACTCAGTCTCTGTATGCTATTAATAGTGGTATATTGTTATGGGTTTTTTAAACTGTGATGTTTGGAAAAGGTGTGTAAGCTACATCTAGCTCACCAAGTAACCCAGGTAGCCTGCTGCCTGTCTGCTCACATGCCCTTGTTCTATGACCTTAAAGCTCCTTCCCCAGCATGTTAGTAAAATTCAGATGCTGCATGAACCTGAATTGTATGAATAGACCTGCAGTACTCATGTCATGTTGGCTATGTGCTAAATAAATTCCTACTCACATAACAAGAGAAATGTCTTCTTTTAAGAGAAAAATGTTTCACTGAGGTATTTACTAGATTTTTAATTAATTTTGGTTTGCATTATGGAATTTCTCTGGATGCTTTTTCTTTTTTTTTCTTTTTTTTTTTTTTTTTGTTTTATTCTTAGGGGGGCAAACAAAAAAAAAAAAACCACAAAAAAAAAATCCCCAAATAAACAAAACTCAAACAAGAGAAAACATACAACAGATATTGCTTGTTTCATTTTCTTTGCTTTTTGCTTTACAGGAGACACATGAAATTGTGGCTATCAAGAAATTCAAAGACAGTGAAGGTAACCTTTTCTGCTGCATAATCTTTCATGTCAATAACTACATTGTTAATATCTTTCTAGTTAAAATAAGAAGTCTCATTTATCAAGACATGATTTTAAAATGATAATGATTAATTAGCTCTGTGAGTATTTAAGGGACTTGATCCTTCATACATGCCTAGGAACTACATTATACACTCCAACTAGATAACTACCCTTCTTTCTCGGTGCATCTATCTTAATATGGCTGAGATTGTGGTGCCATACACAGCAGTAAGAGCCAACTCCTGCAAGGCTTGCCTGCTGTTGCTGGCAAAGTGGGTGGCAGAAGGCAGGACACATGGAAATTGTTGGCAGTGCTGCACATACCTATTCCTTACCCAGCAGTAATAAACCCAAAGATCTGTACGAGACAAGGCTGGCTTTCTGACCCGCGCTTGTTGGTAGACAGTGAATCGCAGTATCCTATCCTAGGCAAAACTGGCAATCAACCATGACAGCAGCTGCCTACCTTGCTTATATCAGAAGTTAACCCCGATCCCTAATGAGCTAGAACAACTGGAAGGAGAAGCCCAGTATGAAGTAATGAGAGGAGTCATCCCGGTCTGAGGTGATGCAGCTATGATTTGGCACATTCCAAGGCTTTAGCTGAAGGTTAACAATGTAGTTTAAAGAAACAGCAGTCACCTTTTAATTTTAGCAAACTTTTCTATTTTGTTACTGCTGTAGGATTGCTGGTAGCCATGGAGGTGTGGTTTGTTACAAGGACTGTCATTTTCAGAGTCAGAGCAAAGTCTGATTTATGTCTGTTGTTTCATGCAATGTAAACTGTATTTTGCAGCTGATTTTGCCAGATACTTGACAAGTATATTTGAATAATTTTCTAGCTCTGCTACTCAAAAATCTGTTTTAAAACTCTGTTAAAGAATGCAGGAGATAATTTCATTGTGGTGACCATCTTGATCAGGTCATGAGAGTACTTTAGAATTGCTTCTCGGAACTTGATATGGCTATTCAGCAGAGATTCTAGGCAATGAATCTCAGTAGTAAGCCCTAAACAGGATTATTACATTAGCTGGTCTACCAAAAAAAGAAAACAAAAAATGCAACATTGTCATTAGGTCTGGCTTTCCAAGAGTATTATGTAATATCAGTTTACATGACTGATGACTGCTTTTCAGAGTTTTAGCCTGTTGTTTACAAGTTTCTGGAAATATGACAGAAGTTCTTTTGATGGATTTGATTCAGCCCATTTCACATCTGTCTCATTAATATGGTAGTTCATTAGAAATCTGAATATACTGTAATTGTTTCTATTGCCGTTTTTATTTCACTGAATTTTTGCTGTTGTTTGACGTGCATAATAAATGCACTGGAAAGAGTGTATCTAGTTATAGATGAAATTGTGTAATCAGGCTGATGTAAGCCAACACCAAGCACTCAGTTTTAAAATGAAATGATTTAGATTGCTCTAAATTATATCTTTTTTAAATCAAAACATTTGTGATTATAGTATTTTTGTTTTCTTTCTCCTCCTGATACACACAAATTCTTTTATTTTTATTTTTTCTCTCTTTTGATGATGGTTATGTACGTTTCCACAACCTGTCTTATTCTCTCTACCTTGCAAACCTGTTTTTGCCTTTTGCTTGATTGGGAAAACAGTTTCTATTCCTTGTTTCTTCTGACTCTGTCTCTGACTGTCTTTGTGGTAAATGACCTGCAAATGTGATTTAGCTTTGAATTTATGCAATCATATCCCATTTAATATCCTTCTGCTGTGGATAAAAGGTCCAAGAGATTATGAACCCTGCTTCTACATGTGCATGGGCACGTTTACTGAATTAATGGATTTCATTTTACTAAATTAAAATTAAAACCTAATATAATCTGGTTTACATGACATTTCATTGGTAGTATCCTTTAGAACCCAGGCTGTTTAGATCCTCTTGATGATAAGCAGTGTACAAAGCTTTAGTAAAACACTCCTCCTTTCTTGGTCAACTTTCACACAACTACGTTGTCAAAACAATAGTTAAATTTCTTGACCCCTCAGAATGAGGTTCAGAGTTTCATTGAATCAGTACTTGCTCTACTTCCTTCTGTGGCTACTACACTGGTCTGCATTGCTGAATTGCCATTGAAAGTCTTGTGAGGAAACTTACAGGACTTATAGATGTGTGCATCAGTCTTAAAATTTATCATGGCTTTTGGGTAATAACATTATTTTAGAACCAAATGGATATCTTTGACATTGTTCAAACATGAGGTTTGCATTCCAGTGTCTCTGCTGAGGACATATTAACCTTGCCAGTGCTTCATGCATGTGACGTGTATTTGCGAGGTGGAAGAAGTCTGTATACATTCATGCATATTTTTTTAAGCATATTAGTGCTCTTCATAATGAAAAAGATAGAAATGCAAATTATTTGTTTCTTATGACTTTTTCTGCCACTGGAAACTTGGATAGTCTGTGAGGACGTCTGTGAGGGTTGCATAATGACAGCACAGTCACCAGTTATCTCTCTTGCATTGCAGAAGCATGCAGGCAACAGAGAGTCCCACTGGAAAATACACTTTTTTCTCTGTAACATCTAGAAACAGAGAATTTAATCAGCAGTTCAAAATAAAAATGTATAACACTTGTTACATGGGGGGGGTTATTTTGTTCTTTAATAAGTTTTACTCTGACACTTTTACTTTGCACTTTAGAAAATGAAGAAGTCAAAGAAACCACTTTACGAGAGCTTAAAATGCTTCGCACTTTGAAACAGGAGAACATAGTGGAGCTGAAGGAAGCCTTCAGAAGAAGAGGAAAATTATACTTAGTTTTTGAATATGTGGAAAAAGTGAGTTGAGTTTGTACCATCCTTGCCACAGTTAAATCATTAGCTTACTGGAAAAGTCTTTAAAATTGCTTTTTACTGTTAAAAATTAAGCTGTTCTAATCTCTAAAGTGGAACAGCAGAAACTTTAATACAAGCTGAATTGTTGTAATTAGACATTATTGTGAGAAAGCAATACCAATAACTTTACTATTGTTTTCACTTAATGTGTTGGTATTTAAAAAAACCAAATTATTCTTCCCTATAAAAACACAAGCGTGTTCAAATTATGTAGACCGGAACACATACCATTTGAAGAAAAATTTCCATCCGAACTCGATAGTCCAGTTAAATTGTGTAACGAATCTTGATGTAGTCTTTTAAAATCAGATCATAGACTTTTGACCTTGAAATCTTTTCAACTTTCTCCATCCTTCCCTGTTAAAAATAGAATTTGTTTATATATTTCTGTAACAAGGCCACTATCAATAGTTGCTTAGAGGGATTTGGCAAAGCTCGCTGTCATTATCTCCAATCCTGACCTCATTTGAAATGATTCCAACATTTCCTTAGACTGGCCTACTGCTGCCAAACATCCTGGTGTGTTTCCAGGGAGAAGAACAGGTTGGTCTTTCGTTACTTTTGCAGCCTGCATGATAAGGTAGACCTTTCCTCTGGATTCTAAGCGATTTAGCATTTCTTCATGGAAATATTTAGATGGTATTCAGATACACCCAGTAAAAATAAATGCAAGTTTAAATATATATATATATCTGTAGCTTTCATGAGGTACTTTTCCCTTGATTGAAATTTTCATTTAATATGCTGCCAATGTGATGCTGTAATCTAGCTGAATTCTAGCCCTTGTCAGTCAATTCTCTCTCATCTAAAGATTCCTCACTCTAAATGCTGTGCGTCTCCTTTACCTCAGTGTACAATTTATTATGTCACATAACTTTATTGCATAATGTGAGGTGACCTGTATTAGCCCACAGTTTGGCAGAAATTAGTTTTGTTTTTCAGCAGCAGATCAGTAACTTCTAATGTGGTAGACCTTACTTAGATCTAATATCCAAAGCTTGACTTGTTCCACCCATGTTCCTTGCAGTTGTTCCAGATGCTTGGAATGTCTTTGATCACACACCAACTTAAAACATACATTTAGTTTTCTATTGTAGTTGACTTGGCTAAGCTCTCTGTAGTGGTGGATTAAAGGAGCAGCGTAAGTACAGACATTTAATTGATCTGATAAGGAATGTACTTTAAAAACTGGTAACATTGGTAAAAAGCACCAGGCTGCAATATCTAACAGTATTTGCATCAGAATAAAAGAATATAATGATAAAGGTAGACATCATATATACTTAGTGCCTAATCTAATTTCAATATTAATGCTTACCTTGGTTTTCAGTAAACTTTGCAGTCCAGGAAGGTTTCTCTTTTTCGGATACGCCAAATAGTTTTCACAATAGTTTCTTTGAAGACCAGGATGATTTCTGTATGTTTGGATGAGGGAAAGGTACAAGGAATTAAATTAAATGTGATATATAGTAGGTTAATTTTTGCTTTAACTGGTGATGAGCACCTTGTGTCCTTCAGGGAATCTTAGCTCTCAAATCCAGATTACTTAAATTCACATTTAGTCTAATCTCCTTTGCTCATCA
Organism: Actenoides lindsayi; assembly: GCA_025331215.1. NCBI lineage: Eukaryota > Metazoa > Chordata > Aves > Coraciiformes > Alcedinidae > Actenoides > Actenoides lindsayi. The sequence continues at coordinate 16,444 of WTSP01024025.1, forward strand.
TCCCCTTAGTTAATGTCTTCATATTGGATTATGCCTCGCTGTGTTAATGCTACTATTTTGGTTTCTTATTTGTAACACTAACTTCTTGACTCACTTCTCCAGATCCACAGCTTCTGTGTGGACAAGAATGTAACTAAAATCAATATGATTCCTTAACAGAAAATTATTTTTCTCAAATCTGAGGTGTATTTCTAAGGAAACTTGTACTCAAGCACTTAATTTCCAGTATTTATTCAAAGATTGCAAAACTTAGAAATGTTTTCAAATATTATCAAGATCTCTGTTTATTTTGTCTTACATTTGTGTTCATTAAAATATCTTAAAGGAGAAACCTCTAAAAGTTCACTATGCAGCTAAAAATGTTTGTGAAAAATAAGGTAAATTTATTTTAAATGAAAAATCTATAGATGCTCAAATCCATAATTAAATGAGTTGTGTAAGACGTTATAACCAAAATACTTATTTCTATTTCAGTGTTCAGTAAATTAGACTTTACTCTCTTCAAGTGGGCTGCTTCTGCCCATTATTCATTCAGAATTCAGTGTAAGAACTCCATTGTTCTTCTAATAGTGCAAAATTGGAGACATTTACTCACATAAAGGGATCTAAGTGTCCTTTTTCAAAGAGAAAATTTACAAGTATAAACAGTTTCTTTTCTTCCCTAGGTATATCCATAAAACAGTTAATATGGCCATAGTTACTGTAGTGCAAATATGTCTATAAGATCAATATAGCTGATATACAGCTACAGGATACTCCCTAGGTTACTATTTATGCCCCTGTGTGACATTTTAATATCTGTTATTTCATTTGCACTCACCGGCTTCTGGTGCTTTAACTATACCCATTCACAGACAGACATATGTTGTGATTAATCATGGCCCTGCTACATCAAAGCCACAGAACTAGCTTAATAATGAAGAAAACAGTATGTCAAAGCCCAGTTAGATACTTACAAAATGCTGTGCTCTACTAAACTTTTCATATAGCCACACTGACCTGGTGTTTATGTTTATGCAGCTTTTTGTAAGTAAATGACTATATAGACGTTTTAGAGTAAGTGGTTTGAGGACAGTCATTTTAAGACTTGCTGTATATTTGTGGTTCACCTTTAAGGATTATTGTCTTCACAAGTGCTTTGTCTAGGATGAAAACAGCTAGTGGTATGCTTATGATTAAAATACACTCCTTAAATGTAAAACTACTGATTTTGCATAGCCAGACTCAGTAGCCTAAGTATGTTGCTTCAGAATGCTGAAAGCATATTACCTTCTAGCAACCACAGTATAATTCTTTTAAGTAATGTGTCTTTTAAATATTTAGAATATGCTTGAATTGCTAGAAGAAATGCCAAATGGAGTTCCACCAGAAAAAGTGAAAAGCTATATCTACCAGCTAATTAAAGCAATTCATTGGTGCCATAAGAATGATATCGTTCATAGAGGTAAGTGTGTAGTTCTCCACATGGAAATAAGCCCTTGGTAGAAATTCACTTACTAATGGGAAAGATGTTACAGCTTGAAGTAATTTGCATTTAACATAAATATAAGCAATTGCTTTATATTAGCAGGAAAAAAAATAAAAATCTGTTAATTTGTCTAGGTCTTAAGTCTGCAGTGTGACTTCAGATCTTTTTAAAACTAAATTCATCTACATATGAAGCTTGCTGTCCACTATCACTGGCGCATGATAGAAAGATTGTATCATATGCACAGCAAAGTGAGACTGTAGTACCAATGTCGCCAAGGGAAAAAGATTTATTTTTTAAAACATTTTATGGCACTCAGTCATTTCACTTTTGAATCTGTTAGGAGAAAAATAACCCTAAACTTAAAGCATGGTCCCCTATGTTTTACTTCTTAAGGTAGTTCCTCACAGCTCCCATAAGTTCAGCTCTGTATATTTACCTTTTCTCCTAAGCTTCAAGCACTTTGAGTACATACCTTGATGTGTGAGTTGATCTAGTTTTTATGTATTTTATTCAAGTTTAATAAAATTATATTTTGCTTTATAGCTTTGCAAGAGTAACATTTTTAATTAATGTTTCCGAGAAATTAACTTTCTTATAGAATATATTATTGATAATTTAAGACATATGAAAAATAAGCACGGGTCTGAAAATGTTTTGTAAAATACAGTTTGAAAAATATACCATATATGGATACCATAATATTTCTATAGGATTTAAAAAGTTAGCTTAAAACTAGACAGTACATTTTTTCTAAGCAAATGACAAGAGATGATAAAGATGATGATTATAACTGTGAATGTTGATCACAACACACTTAACATTTTATTCATTAACTGGGTAATTAAATGTCAATTCTTCTTATTATTTTGCAATATGCAGTATTCTGCATATTGGTTTGCTGCCCCAGATTATCTGTAAGCACCTTTTATCTTCCCATATTTTGTTGGGAAGCACTTTAAAAGACTTCAAAAGGCAGAAAATTAATTCTGCGTGTTCATAAACTGAATTGCTGGAAGCTGTTTCAGCAGTTGCTCTTGTAATGCTTCATTTATGATTGCATGAATATCTGTAAATACGTTATAATGAAATAATGTTTGTTGACAAATTTCAAAATTAAAAAGAGAAGTTAACAGCATTTTTCTTTCTCTCACTCCAGATATCAAGCCAGAGAATCTCTTAATAAGCCACAATGATGTTCTGAAGTTGTGTGACTTTGGTAAGTCCAGTAGATAGATACCTGCTTCTTAGCTTTTTAAAGAAAATCGCTTGCAACGGAGTTTTGCCTCATTCTTATAAGAGTGCTACAGTGTGTACTGTTTAAAACCCTTTTAGTGGTCAAAATTGGTTACTTCAGGATTGTGGCTAGTACTTTATCCAGCTTCATCTGGCCTGCATATTAAAAATAATTCTTCCTTATTTAGAAAAGACACAGTAAACTTACATTTTTTATTTATTTTTTGAACCACTGGCTTCCATGGACTATTATGTGTGTGGTTATAGGTCAACTTTTACTGTTATATAAAGTAAGGAATCATGTGTCCACATATGTTAATGACTGAGTGGCTGGAGGTTAGAGTCAGAGTTGTACATGTAATGTTAAAATTGATGTTTCCTGACCTATCGATACCTGTTTAATGTCAGCTTTAAGGCTTTGAAGAATCGGCACCCAGGCACAAGCTGAACTTTGCCCATGTAAGTAATCCCCAAAAGACAACAGAGTGGATTGTACACTGTTCCAAGAATCTGTACTTTTTATTCTAAATGCTACATGAACAGAGAATAAAATATTGTTCCTTCTAAAAAATCTTACAGTTTGGCTTGGTAAATAAAAAATAATTCCATAGTGCTACCCAAGGGCACTTTTCAGTTAAAGCAGTTTGAAAGCTGTCATTTCAAACCACTGCAATTTTGAATGAAAAGAAGAACTGCTAAAAAAATAGATGGAAATAGTTTTTTTAGGAACACAAAGAAGGCGTTTGTCATTTGCAGTGCTGCTTATTTCTTTTAATCCTAAAGGCATTTTTGCTTAAGCATTCAGAAACAACCACCATTCTAGGAAAAGCCTTAGATTTGGTCCATATGAGTTCTTTGAATTAAGGACAATTTATTCAGCAGTGTCAGGAACTGCACAGCTCTGACAGAACACCAGGGTACTGTTGCACAGTGCCTTTTTAGTCTCCAGAAGCCTCCTTGTCTGCACCGCTGTGGCCACTCTCCTTGGCAGCTGCGTACCTGGGCTACCCTGGCACCATTGCCCAGAGCTGGTGGGGAAGGATTTTTCTCTTACCCTACACTTACTTTTGTGGCCTTGCCCCTGCAAAACAAACCCTACTGGGACTGGCAGAGCCAGGGCTCAACCAGAGGGGTGAAGGCGAGCGTAGCATACACCTTGCTCCCCGTTGGGCCAGCTTTAGGTGGTTAGAGGACCCAGTCGCTGCCTTGCGCAGAGCTTAGCAACCAGTCAGTGGGCAGTGCCTGCTCCTGGCTGACGGGTGCTCCAATCAGGGCTAGCGGCATCACAAGTGGGAACAGCCAATGGGGGCATGAATGGTCCTGATGGGAACTGTTCATCCTCACCTCCTTCCCTGGCCATGGGAAAGAGCATTCCCTGGTCATCACCCTCCCTCCCTCCCTCATTGTTTTTGGGGAGGGGCTGTCCCCTGAATTTGTTCGAGCTGCCATATGCCAGCAGCTAACAAATCTTGTATGTGAACTTGAGTCGGTGTCCTCTGTGCAGCGGTATTACAGGAGAACAAAAAGCCGAACCAGTTGTTCTGGATGTCAGTTTTCTAACTAGGTATAGATGATGTGCATTCTGCTAGCAGTGAGGTTCTGTGTGTTCCGTTGGCTCACTCACACTGTATGCTCCAGCCACATTCCCTTACTGCTGTTGGACAAGACATGCAATCACAATGTACTTGCAGTGGTCAGCACAATCACGAGGAAGGCAAACTAAGTTGTGGCAATTTCTGTTCTTGTTGTTCATGATTTTCAATCAACAATTTTGATTTCAGATGTAGTTGAATTTAAAATTCCAAGCAGCTCTTATAGTTTGGGATCAATATTAATTTTCTAGCCTTATTGTTAACTGACATTATTGCCAGTACCTAAAGCTATTACCGTAAAATGTCTGTCAGAATGGTATTAGCCACAAGCATTTCCTGAACAAGTACAGATTAGGATATAAGAATTCACCTTATAACACAATTTAATATATACTGTCTGCCTACCTAACTTAATGTTTTGGAACACAAGTACTTGTCACATACAGTGCCACATTCCTCATGTGATAACACATACAAAGAAAAGGTCTATGCATCCATCCCAACACAGATACTGAAGTAATTGGATATTTATGAACAGCCCGGTGGACAAAACAGTTTGAATAGAAAAGTTCATAAATTTTTAACAGGATAGTTCTTCATAATCCTTATGCCATGTGTTCTGTACATATCGTGCTAGATAAAAATGAGATTGAATGTGGTGCTTGGCTGGACACATGTTGTGTGGGTGTCATTTCTGCCAATAGAAGTGGGAAAAGAGAACAGTACCAAATGCCGATTACAGCAGATGCATCTGACTGTTGGAAAGTTAGGCCTTCTGACTAGTGTGTTTGCTGTTTCAACACCAGGGCTTTGAAGTTATGTGTTTTAGAAATCTCTTAATCTCTGTATGATGCTTAAGCATAGAGATGGTGAAACAGAGGACTGGAAAAGACCTCAAGAAATTCTCTAGTTCTTCCACCTACTCAAAGAAAGGATTAAACATGCATGTGTCTTCCTTGATAGGTGTTTGCTTAGCTTACTCTGAAAATACTGAATAATGGAGGTTCCCTAGTCTTCCTAGGCATCTATTGAAGTACTTACATGTTGTTAATGTTAGAATGCCTTATTTTAAGTGTAACTTATATTTACTTTATTTCTCCATAAGAAATTGACAGTCTTGTCCTTCTTTTCCTTATGCCATTTTCTTTGACATCTCTCCTACCATGTTTTGGATTGTTTAAAGTCCTTTCTTGAAATTTCTTATTTTGCTTTTTCTCCCTTTTTTCATCATGATGCATTTGGAAACTATTGCTTTCATATTTTCTCCCAGCCAAATCACCTTCTGTTTTCATCTTCTGATACATTCCTCCTCACTGTTTACAGTTTGGTCTAATCTTCTTAGTTACCTTTTCTTATTTTTGTATCAAAATTCTTCCCAATACCTCAGCACGATTTGGAGGAAGTAATTGTGCCCTTAGAAAGGTGTTATGCTTTCTTGAATTATTAGTTCTGTCCATCATCTTTCAGCATGCTGTCATAGAGTCAGAGCAGTAGTGAATCCATAAAATGGTTTCTTACATAACACAAGAATATATAGATGGCACTGAAGCCCATGATGAAAATTTTCCCTTTTGTCTTGCTACATCAAATCTATGCTGCACGTAGCCTGTAAAGTTGGGGGCTGATTTTTCAGACTGCATTAGCTGCTGATCGTTTCTGGACACAGTTAATAGCTCTTTGACTGTGACCAAGTTCCAATAGACTGAGCTGGAAGGAGGAGGATGCATCCTTTACTTGTTGATTCTTCTGGTGCACATGGGCCCTGGGCTGCCAGGCTTGTGCATTACATTAACACATGTGTGTATTTGTATCATGTGATGTTTGTTTCTTTCTTTCTTTCTTTCTTTCTTTCTTTCTTTCTTTCTTTCTTTCTTTCTTTCTTTCTTTCTTTCTTTCTTTC
>WTSP01024025.1:22739-42862 GCA_025331215.1 Actenoides lindsayi
TTTATACTCTCAATCCACCACATTCATACTCTAATTTGATTAGAAAAAAAAAAAAAAAAAAAAAAAAAAAAAAAAAAAAAAGAAAGAAAGAAAAAAAAAGGAAAAGAAAAAGGAAAAAAAATAGAAGTGTTAAAACAAAAGATATATGTTTTGTGTATACAGTAAATGGACTAATTCTTTATATTAAATTCCTGTCTATGCATTTTGTGAGGTACAAACTTATGTCACCGTGAATGATAGAGAATTCCTGCCATGCTTTTAGCTCCACAGTGAAAGTCTCTGTTTGGATTATTTCTGAAATTTTTTGTGTAACTGACAGCTGAAAAAAATCACATGCTCTTAAATATGACAACAAAACACTGTAAGCCCATTGGCTTATTTCCTCTTCCAATTAAATAAAAAGGTTGCCATAACAGCTCTTGGAAATGATTCTACACTGGAGAACGCACGTTAGTCTATCTGGAGCTTGTCTTGCTCCTAAGTTTTGCACCTTTGACAAAAGAGTATTTCTCTCTGGTTGCTGTACTTGTGAAGCCTAAAAGCATGATGGTCTGCTGTGAAGGACTTTCTCCTGGGATTTTATTTTTGTGTGGGGAAGGGAGAGTTTGGAATATGACATCATGTAGTATGGTAAAATGGAAGATAAAGGTGCTGTGTCAGATTATTTATCAGAGGAGTATAAACGTTTTAAGGACAATATTAGAGTATTTTAATTGTTTTTGTTGAAGCATTTATCTTGTTAATTTTGAAGAAAGAAGGGTGACGTCAATCAAAGCAGCACTTTTTTTCAAAATATACAGACATAAATAATATGATGTGGTTGAGTGTTAACATAATAAATCATATACAGTATGACATTTTAAAGAAATAAGTCTGCATTGATGTGATTGCATGCTTGTTTTTACAACTCATTCCATACCCATCTGTGGAAAAATGCAATAATATGTTAATATAATATGGTAGTTTGAGAGAACCAGGTAGGTGCTACTAAACACATTGAAAACTAGTATAGGTTTACAAGATACTCATGTCTTTCAAAACATACACATGTAAAAGGCTGGCAAAGGAAGTAATTCAGTTTGATACCAAAAATATGGGTTCTTGTCACAACAGTAAGTTACATTAGCTACAGTACAGTATCACATATGACAAGATTTTATTTCAGGACCTGGGGCCCAGTTCAACTAAGCATTTAAGCACTTGCTCAGCTTCATACGTCAGAGTAGTTCCATTGGACTGTAAGGCACTATTCATATGCTTTAAAATAAGTGCTTCCCTGGATGAGGGCCTTATTTGCTCAAGTGGAATTCCCCACCAGTGTGGTGTTTATGCCTTTTTTCATTCTTCCTAACTCCAGCTAGCTTGAATAGTAGGGTTGTTACTTGAACCATTACCAACCAAGGTCAGGTAGGACCTTCAAAAGCAGGATTGCCCCTGGGGTAACCATTGCAAAGCATTTTCTCTAGTGGCGTGCAAATAGCATTTAAACTTTGCAAAAAGAGATATAAATTGCACTGTTAAAAATAGATTATTTCATGGGGTTTTATTTAAAACTTCTCACATGTGCTCAGTTTTAATGCAGTTGATCTTCCATTATCTTGCCCGGTGATGTCCCTTGTGTCTGTGCAAAGCAGGTGTGAAAAACCCCACACCAAGCATTCTACCTGGATAGCACTTTGCAGGCCTGTCTGGTCTTCACGGGTTTAAATTACTACACTAGGTATAAAGAGGCATCCCTCTCCCTCGTTTTTGTAAGCAGAACCATGGCTCAACACTGATGATGTTCTGTAGGCTAAAAGCCAGTTGTCCATTCTCTTTGTCCAAGATTGCATTCTGAAATATCGCTTTTATTGTGGTGTGAGGTATCCAGCGAATCTGTAAAACGGAAGCTCTGAATGGGAACAGCCCTCGCTAAAATGTATGTGACATCCTCTCCCACATGCGCTTGCAGAGTAGTTTTCTCAAGACCAGGTAGCTAGTTTCTGCCAGTGTACTGTTTACAGTGTCGATTGCTGATTATTTTTAAACTTTTTGATGTAGATTTTTTTTTCCTAATGTTTCAAGAACATTCTCATGATTTGAACAAGAAAGCAGTGCATCAGAAGACAAGGAGTGCATCCTCCCATTCTTCTAGTGTCATCTGACAAAGCAACAGTTTAAGGAACCTGATGTTTAACTTGAGGCTCAGAATTTAAGCTAGACCACTTTAAAAAGTTTCCACATTACTTAAGGGTGGTTCATCTTGCACTGAGACTCCCTCTGTAAAGGAATACATGAAGAAAACCAACTTTTCTAAGTAAGACATGAAAGTTAACATCTTGTGTATTTTCATTACAGTATAATATATATATAACTATTTCAATGAAAAGAAAGGACAGAATCATCTGTAATTATGTAATTCATGATTGTAACAGCACTGAGGTTACCATGTACGCACATGTACAGTAGCTATTTCAACAGTTACAGTGTAGTTACATGTAATTCCCTGTAACATAGCAGTTATAGTGTAATTTAGTGCCACTTATTGTAAAGTGTTACCAAAAGGAAAATGAAGTTCTTACCTTTACAATTCCATTCAAATTAAAGGTAAGTTGATTAAATTAGCACCATAAATCTGATATTGCATTTGTTAATTAAGGGGGTGATTAAAAACTTCATGTTCACACTGCAGCTTCCCTCACCACTTACCCAGACTCCTCCAAGTGTCTAATCTCTACACTCCTAGGAACTGGTAATCTGTGATGAACATACCAAAAACACAGCTACTTCAACTTTAATTGAGTAAGCTGTCTAATAGAGAAAAACAAACAACAACAAAAAAAAATAAAATGAGTAATGCTTTTTATTAAGTGGCACAAAGTACACACTAAAAACTATGCAAAAATATAGGTAAATACAGTGTACTTACATGTAAGTATCTTGTACTTGCTGTGTATGGATTATTGGAAAACCGTGTAATTATAATATGCATTTTGATTATTTCAAGCAAGGGGATAACCCCTAACAGTCACAAGGAAAAACTGGAAGGTATATATACAAGAAGTGGATATCCTAATGCAATATGTGTAATTCCTCTACTTGCAATGACAACTAATTTATAAAAATGCTTATACCACTCCTCATTCTCACTAGCTTTGCTTTCCATTTCTTTGAGGCCCATTAAATATCGCTGAAACACCTTTAGGCAAAGAAAGACACTGACTCCGCTAATGGCTTTGCTGCCAGCACTCTGTGTGTCTGGCAACACTTCTCTGTAATCTATTTCTGGCTCAACAGCACAAGTTTCCTTTTTTTTTTTTCTGTCCTCAAGGGAGCCTAGTATGTTAAGATGCTGAAATATGCTGCCATATGCCCTGGTATTTTTAGCATGAACAACAGAGAAAGAGAGAGCTGCATTCTTCTGACCCCTATTTTGCTGAATCACCTCACCTGGAATTTCCACTACTTGCTCAGTAACGCCAGGTAATCTTAAATTGTAAGTACAAAATGCTTCCATCTAAGTACAGAGGATGCCTTTAATGATAAAGCTAACATTTTGTAAACGTCAAGTTTTATATTACTGATATTTTTACTTCTTGCCACTTTTCTGTCATACCATTCCAGAAGGAATGCACTGAAAGGCAGATAACATAGAATAGCAAAAGAAGAAAAGAATGTTGTAAGCCTTTTTGTGGTTGCCATTGCTATAACCCTCCTTTGTGTCCTGTGTAACAGGCAAATAGATGTATTTAGCAACTGCCATTAGCATCATTCCACACTATACTATTCCTAGAATATGACATCTACCTCTTAGTCTAAATACTAGTATATTTGTATACATTTTAAATACTACTGGATCTTTGGTGTAGTCTTGAAAAGAGATCGCTTTATTATTTTTTTTTCTGTTAAAATTAGAGAAAAAAGTATTGCCTGGGTTCATAATTCTTGCCCTGTTCTTTACTAATTTTGAGATAGTTTGATCTTTTAACAGGGCATAGGGACACAGCCTCAGCTGGTACAAATCAGCTTCACTCTGTTGCCTTAAATGTGGGCCAATTTACACTGGCTGGGGATTCATCCCAAACAGCTTAAAAATAAACTGCTATAACACATCAATATTTAGTCAGCACTAGATAATGATGTGCAATCCAACTGCAACACAGTTCTTTCCAGTAAGGCATAAAGGTTTGAATAGAAACTTTTAAAAGCACATGCAAGCTTTTGAATTAAATATGCAATACCAATACTGTTGAGATATTCTTACACGTCTCTTACTTATTTAAACATAATATTGCCAGGGCATGTTTACATTAAAAACACTCAATGCATGGGGAACAGGGAAGGACTATTGCAAACAGTAAGAGAAAAATAAATGTATAGAACAGACTTTGATGTCAGTAGAGCAGAGTAGAAACTCTTATCCAGAGTAGGACTTCCTACAAGGTTTTTCAGAGTGGACCTAGTACCTCCAAAGCAAATGGGAATTGTCTACTTGGCATTAGCAGAAGCCAACACAGTTCCTTCTTGCTATTGATGAATCTAACCCAGCACTCTGCACTTATTTTAACTCAGGAGGAAATAAGGGTACAAACATGGTTTAACAGCACACTTCGTATCACTCCACATCCTCAGGATGCTCCAAGCTTTGTGCGCTTCCAGCAGCCCTTAAGGGAATTCTTCCAGCATCTAGGAATCATCTTGTTGCCAAGCCATGTTCATTTTCTTCAGCAATGTTTAATGTACTCACAACCAAACAGAAATGGTGTGGAGCCAATATGATGACTCTGCAGTACTAGGGGCTTCCAAAGCCTCTCAGTAGATGGCAAAAAAAAATAATTCTTCATGGCTTCTGTGTTTACTATAGGTCTGCCCTCCATGTTGTGTGTCTTAAGTCATTTATTCTCTGCTAGGCTAAAAGCAGCAGTCTAATCGGAAAGGAGGTAGGAAAAAAAATAAGTCTGCCCTCTAAAAGGAGCAGTCTATGTTACTATTAAGGAAAAGTTGAAGGATCTTTCTTTCTTTCTTTCTTTCTTTCTTTCTTTCTTTCTTTCTTTCTTTCTTTCTGTCTGTCTGTCTGTCTGTCTGTCTGTCTGTCTGTCTTTTCTGTCTTTTCTTTCTGTCTTTTCTGTCTTTTCTTTCTGTCTTTCTGTCTGTCTTTCTGTCTGTCTGTCTTTCTGTCTGTCTGTCTTTCTGTCTGTCTGTCTTTGTTTTTCTTCTCATTCAATTTGTGGCTTCTCACTGTTCACTTTGGCTGTCCCATTTCTTCAGTGTAGCTGCAGGTTATCTTCACTCTCTTCTTTAAACATATGAATGAAAGATTTTTCACTGACAAGTTTAATCAGACAGGTCATGTAATCTGAAACAGAAACAGGGCTGCCTAAGAAGTTTTGAATATAGTAATGTTTAGAAATTTACTCAATCCCAAAATTAAAAGTAATAAAAAAAATCCTTTCCAGCTTTTCTCCAGCATCATCAGTAATGTTCATTAAAACTCTATGGGAACAGGTCAGAATTATTATTTGGGGACAACTTCAAAATATCTGCTCCTCATCATGCACGCCTCTTAGTTTACTCATTCTTGAAGGTGGAGGTGTCTTGCAAAAAGTAACAGTTGTAACCTATGTCAGTAAAACATTTGTCATTGTTTTCTCAAATCACTAGTTCAACAAAGATAATAATAATTTGTATCCAAACCTTTATTTCATCTTGCACTAAATTAGTGTTCTACAGAGGTGAGTAGGGCTGGGATCCTTCACAGTAAGCTGAAGCTGCTAAATGAGATACACCTTGAGAATACTAAAAAAAACGTGGTTTTTTTTTAATTTTTTTTTTTTAAATTGCAACTTCACGAGCATAGTTGCATAGGAAAAGCAATTTTGGCATCTTCTGCAGAAGAAATTAGGTATCAAGAAAAATTACAATTGTATTTCAGTATCACATTGATTCTGAAAATGAAATTATGCCTTATACATCTGCGACACTTTGGAATTTTTAGTCTTTCTTCATCACTCATTCAGTAATGTAAAGACTAAGAGTCACTGAAGTGAATTTTGGGTTAAGTTTTACTGCCACATTCCAGTTAGAAAGTGTTTTGAAAATGTTGCTTCTACATTTCAGTCCCAAAAGTTTGTCTCAGTTTGATTTCTAGTAAGGGATCTACAAATTTGTAATCTAGCTGCTGAGATCTATCCTCTGTCTCACTTTCATACTAATTATTCGTTTGTAAACAGTAAGACACTTGATATTTTACTGAAAACAGTGCCAACATCTGCCTTAGAGTACTTCTACATGGAGATTCCAGTAGCATCATTACTGTGGTGTTCAGATGACTTTTTATAAATGGAGGAAAATGAAAACAAAATTATAATTTTTTCCTGTATCTGAGTTTTCCAGTATATGCGCTCTTGTCGCAGACAGTGTTCTTAACTGTTATGCCTTAGGGCAGAAGTTAGGTTTTGGTGCAATTGCAAATAACTATATATATTTTTTTTATTTTTCTTAACAAAATGACGTGGAGGAGGAAGTTTGATTTGGACATGGTTTCTGATCCTAATTCAGTAAGAGCCTTGTTATGAATGTGATGATGTGTGGGAAGCTGACACATGTGGAATGAGCCAAATGCAGATATAAAGCAGTTTTGCTCATCTTTGGTAGACTGCTGCCTTTTGTAGTTTTGGGAAGATGACTCTGTTCCTTGTCAGGTCAGGGAAGGAGTGGCCTGAGATGAGAATACATAGTTTCTTGACTATTTTAAAAAATTGTATGCAGTGAGACTGTAGTAGTTAGGATCAATGACTGGAAGAGTTTAATCCCTGTGCATGTGTTTAGTTTTTATTGTTAAGAATCTTCTGCAAACAGCATTTCAGTGAAATGTAGTGACAATATTTCAGTAACCCGCATGACATCCGGACAGGTAACTTTAATCAATCTGTTTTGACTGTGGCAAAGCACCAAAAATAATAGAAAAGCCCATAGACTTCTGGGAGGAGTACACAAAGTACTCATTAAAGCAGATACTCTGACTTCCAGTGTTATGGAAAAAGCTTGCATTTCAGTAGACGAGCAATTGAAGAGATCAGTCTGCACTAGGAGTTGTAAACAATTTGCTTCTATCTAAAAAGGTGTGACCTCTTACTGACAGTATCAGTTGTGATACGCATGTTGTATTTAAAATAGGATATAATCTTTCACACTGTTTCTTTGACAGGCTTTGCTCGTAATCTCTCTGAAGGAAGCAATGCTAACTATACAGAATATGTGGCTACCAGGTGGTACCGCTCACCTGAACTCTTGCTTGGGTAAGTACAATTTGTAGAACTGTCATGATGAATTCTTTACTGATTCTTTACATTTTTTTCAAGCGCCTTTTGTATGATTAACACATGAAGAGCTGCGGTTGATTTAAAGGGAAGATTTCAAGAGAATTCCAGATTTTCATTAATTTTTGTTCATTTTCAGTAAGTCAGCATGAATCATTGACATGTTGAACTGTCTTGAGCCTGAGCAGTGTTTAACTGATTAAAATATGATGCTGAATTATAACATATGTATTTCATATTCTTGCCCTCCTCCCTACTTCCCCTGTTCTCTTCAGAAGAGGTTTCCATGGTAGTCCTGTGGCTTGAAATGTTCCATCAGCCTTGCAGTGGACATCACATGGCAATGGCAGTGCAGCTTTCACCACGCCACACTCCTAATTCTCTTCATCCTTTTGGTTAAAACTATGATTTGGTTTTCATTCCAAGTTACCCTTTACCAGCACTGCTGTAGTGGCTCAGAAAGATGGCGGTAGCTTTTTAGTAGTCAGGAAGAATTTATTGAAGGAGGCTGTATGAATCATTCTAATAAGGCACTTAGAAGTGAGTGTCACATTGCCTGTGAAAGCAGTAGTTACATGAGTAGTCTCAGCTAGACAATTTAGTTTTACTCTTTTATTAATCTGTAAAATGAGTGTTTTATTACCTCACAAAGTTAAACAGATTTTCAGACACTATGTAAACAAATTTATAGGACCCAAAAGGGCAAAGGAAGAGACAAAAATAACTGAAGAGCTGCTATATGTGATCTTCCCATTGCTATAAAGTTTAGCAGTGCGGTATTCTAAACTACATGAACACTCTCATAAAATACAATTCCTGTATGTATAGTATCTATGTATTTATATTGACATATTCTAGAAATAAGGAACTGGTAGACACAGGATGAATCAAAAAAGTCCTGGTCACTCCTTTGATTCTTTAAGCAAAATATTTATGTGTCTGAGAAACAAGTCTATGTTGGAAGGTTTGATTAACACTGAACTAAACATTTCTTGTGTAGATAAAACACTAGGTAATAATTATTCTGTCAATAAAGTCATCCCAGTATTCCCAGAACTGTGCTAATCTTAATCAAACTGTAGGCAGTTGCATTGTTCTGTGCAGAATAGTATGTTAAAGTTGCCATTTATTACCTCAAAGTTCAGGTGTTCATAATTTGGAGAAAACAGATATTATTAAACTCCCAGCAAAGTGCCTGTATGTATGTGTATAAGTATAAAAAAAGAACTGGAAACAAAGCATCAATTGTGGCCTTTTTGATTACAGAACATTTACAGGATTTAGGAGTAAAGACATGAAAAGCTTGACAGATGTAGTATTAGCCTGACCTGCAGTTTTCAAAACTGTTTCATTACCAAAGGAAAATTAGCAGCAATCACGTCTGTTTGTAATTGATTTTTTTTTTATTAGCTTGTCAGAAAGGGAGGAGGTATGTATATTTAATGCATATGACTTCAGCTTTGCTGGTGTATGTTTTTAATGCCAATTTTTTTTGGTACAAAGTGATGTCTGTTTCTTGGCAGCCCTGTTCAGTTTCCCAGACACTCATCTTACCCATTCCCCCTCCCCCTGAATTTACCAAATCTTTATAAGCATCTGATGTTCAAAAGTCTTCCCAGGGTTATTAAATATATACATTTTAACAAGTTAATACAGTTTTACTTTTTCAGTTCTTAAAATGTGTCTCAGGGAGGTTTCTGTTTTGTTATAAAGTTCCAGACATAAATTTCAGGAAAGAAAATACATCACTGCCTAATCATTCACATCCAAAGTCTACTCACTTTGGAGAGCCTCAGGTAACACTTAGTGGAGTACTCTGTGCCCTTTGATGAGAAAATATTGCTAAAAGCCAGTAGATTTTAAGGCATACTAAATTACTAGATGAAGACATATTTTGGAAAATCTAATTGGTGTAGGACTAGACTAATAGCACTTCTGATTTGTGGTCTCTCTGTTCTATAGGAGTTGTTTAATTTATCCAGCCACATTACTCTTTTGTTGTTTGCCCCTTGTGATCTGACAAGACTGCTCCTGACAGTCAGCAGATCAGGAGTCTTGAAGCATGCCTTTTCAAACAAAAGCATAGCAGTTTGCTCTGCCACCACCTTAAGAAATGGGAGGGCTTGGATTTTTTTTTCTGTTTGACTACGGAGTAAATAGTGGAAACTTAAGCTGTGATTCAGCTTCCTTTATTCTTGTGAGCAAGGAAAGTTAATGGTCCCTGCCTCAAAGGAATTTTAGCCCATTTCTCAATTGTAACCCTAGCTTGTTCTTCAGTGCCCCAGCTTACAGCAACCATTTCCACATTTCAGTGGAGAAACCTGCCTATTAAAGGATTGCAAATAAAGATGCGCTTGTTTTTCTGTCATAATAAAAAGATAGGGTTTTTTACTTACACTCTCATAAACTATTTTGCTTATAGAGCCTCAGTTTTCCAGTACAGGCACAGAATTTCTTAAGAGCAGATCCTTGGCTTTGGATCCTCTTCTCATCTGTGTTGCCTTTTGGAGCGTGGAGCAAAACTAGTCCTTCCTGGGCACTCAGGCCTGACCTAATGGGTGGCTGGGACTAGCAGCATCACAGAAAGGACAAACATTGAGTCACTCAGCAAATCCACAAGTAGTCACTATGCGAGATTAGCAAGGGAATTAGGAGCATGCAGAGCCATTGTAGTGTAGTAGTAGTACTTTGGGAGTTTTGGCATGCTCTGCTTTGCCACTGGTCATTCCTTGTCAGCAGTCTATTCCAATGGGGCAAACTTTGATTTTATGATGATTGTTTGTGAAAGGACTTTGGTGTTTCATGGCAGGTTCTGAAAGGCAAATGGTTCTTGAAGTTTTGTTGTTGTACTTCAGTTTTCCTAGATACCATAGATTCCTGAACTAGGCATCTCAGTGAGCCTGTAGTTTCACTCGGGCTATTGTCCAGATAGAAATCCTTTCTCATCTTCATCTAACTAAATCATCACAAGGGTTACAGGGCCCTCTGACGAAGTGTCCTCACCATAAAGTGAAGTAACTAATCATGAATAATCAGTGGGGAAAAGTCAGATATTTTTCCCTTTAGTCTGAAAGTGTTCTGTCTCTAAACAACTTTAATCATCAGCATAAAGAAGGAGCAAAGGGAACAGATTTAGGATGGGATTTGTCACTGGCAACTCCTGGTGCTATCTTATTTCAGAAACAGGCAAGCCAGCTGTAACTTAATCTCTTGAAGCAGGTTGAGTTGTTGGATTACAAGTTTCATAAAGAAGAGACTTGGTGAAATATGTTTTCATTTCAATCTTGGTTCCAGTCATTATTCTTTTTATATGCTTTTTCTTTGAGGTGAGAAGAATTTTCTGGTTGTTCTGCTCAAAACTTAAATATCCAAGAGATTCTTGAACTAAGCTGGTTGTTTACAAAAAATTTTTACAAATTCAACAAGCAAGAACTTGGACATGCAGAAAGGGAGTTGCTTTGGTCTATAGTAGAAATAACCAAAAGCCAAAAGCCTGTAATGAGTTAGCTGTTGTACAGATGAGGTAGGCAGCTAAACAAGCTTCATGAGGAACAGAACCTTAGAGTGAAAATCAGAAACTGTCTAAAAGGATTCTGCACTTTTTCAGTGTTCATGCCTCTAGATTGAATGTTGCAGTAGTCTGCCACTCTCTTCTTCTCATACAAAATTCCATTCTCTACATTACAGTTTTCTGTCTTACATGTCTTACAACTCCTTCTCAAGCCCATAGTCTCTCTTGACTAGAGTACTCATGCTGTCTTCTTTCATTGAATACCCTTGTATGTAGTCTCAAGAAAAGATGGTATAGCCCTTGCTGGTGTAACACTCACCACTTAGTTTTCTTTCTGATGAATTCCACACACCTCTTCATTAGCATTTTAAAATACTAGGTGCCATCTTCCCCACCACGCAACATTGCTTGCACACACAGAGATCACCCGTCAGAATTTCTTCCCCAAACCTCACTTCCAAAACAGGAATTACTTATTTTAGGATGCTTTCATTGCTTCCTCATCTGTGTTTCTTAAGGAATAGTTCTCAGTTAGTTCTGTTTTCTCTCTAACTAAAATTCCACTGTAAGAATGCTAAAACAAAAATTTTCAGTGACCAGACCTGGTATGCCTACCCACTTCTTAAATACAATGGAAAAAGAAATGTAATGTGGAAATAGAGCGCAGTCATTAACCCCCAGAGAGAAGGGAAGTTAGTACTAGTTTAAATGGGAATGGTAACTGCTTCAGAGTGAAAAAGATTATTCTTGCTGTAAGATTTTTCACAAAGGTAACCAGATCCTTGGGGGTACTTGAGAATTCCTCTCCAGCCCTTTCAAGCAGTGATACAACAGGTGATCTGGGGCAGAGACAGAGGGCTTGGTATTTGAAGTAGTTTCTGTGATATTAAAGTTTATTTTTCTGCGTTGTAAGGAAGGGGGCCATGGGAAATACAGCCGATGAATTGAAACAGCTCAGTAAGAAGACAATGTCAGAGAGTGAAAAACATTGTACATTCACTTTACAGAGCCCCTTATGGAAAGGCTGTGGATATGTGGTCCGTAGGCTGTATCCTGGGAGAGCTGAGTGATGGGCAGCCCTTGTTTCCCGGTGAGAGCGAGATTGACCAGCTCTTCACCATTCAGAAGGTGCTAGGCCCGCTGCCAGCTGAGCAGATGAAGCTCTTCTATAGCAACCCACGCTTCCATGGCTTACGGGTAAGAGAAAGCTTTGTCCTTATTCTTTTAACTTACTCACACAGTCTTTACAGTATTGTCATAGCTGCTGCGAAGATTCTTTTCATTTGCATTGTGCATTATCTATTGGATGTCTTTCTGTGTAAGCATAGGATATAAGGCCTTCATAATTCAAAGTAAAGTTCCTATTACACCAGTGTTGCGTCTTATAATTAGGTTTGGTTTACTGTTAAAAGCTGATTAAAGATTTTTCCGTAATTTCTTTGACTTTTTTGGCATGCAGGTTAGCATTTATACCTAGCTCAGCATTGTCCTCACAGATTTGTACTGCGTAGTTTAGTGACATAACTCTATCAGTTCAGCGTGTGGAAAATTCACACATGCTGTCTTCAGGCTACTCTGTTGTAAAAATCTGAGCCATAGATGTTGCTATCGTGGCAGAACAGCTTTTTGCCTTTTTACTTATTTTCCTGGGAAGCTGATGTAAGCCACATTAGTAAAAAATCACTTCCTACTGACAGCATTGTTCCCCTTTCAGGGGATTACCAAATGCCATGTAATGACAGAGACTCACTACGGTGGAGAAGCTGCTCAATTTGGGAATTGCAATATTACAAAATCCCAGAAGCAATATATAAGTAATAGCTCTGTTATTTTTAACAATACCTGGTCAGTGATTGTACTCATGTTTCCTTGTAATTCAGTTTTGGTTGTCATTTTTTGTTAATGAATGTTGCTAGAAAGGTGAATTTATGATCTGGATAAATGGTCTGAAATCATTAGTGTAAAATCCTATAAAAAGACATACAGGGCTTTTAGGAGACCTGTGCTAATGACTCAAGATTTGAGTTTTAATCTGTAAAAGAGCAGACTTAGAGAATGAGAAAGGGAAAGAGGGAGGTACCCAATTGTCTTAAAATACGTCGAAAGTTGCCATAAATTTGGTTTAGCTGATGATAAGAAAATAAATTAATTGGCTTAAGGTGTTAGGATAATTACTTTAGCTACAAGGATAGCTTGTTCCGAAGAGTTTTTGTTGAGATTTGTAGACCGTCCACCAGTGAAGTGTTTATAAAATGGTTAGACAAGCGTTTCTTGCAAGGTCCTGTTTGTATTTGATCCTGTTTAGAACAGTGAGCTGGATGGGATTTTTTGTTAAAAATTTATAACACCTTTTATCAGGAAAGCAATGTTTTAAAAATTGTAGGGAAAATAAATTACTGCCTCTTCATCGTTATTTTACAGCGGTTCTAGTTGTGCAGTGCAATCTTATTTGGATAAATGTTCTGTAATGTTGTAGGATGAGAAGGAAGTATCTTTGTTTTGTATCTTTAAAATGCAGCAGTTCAAGAAGACAGCATGGACCTAGTGTGATTAGCACAGAGTTGAGAGTTACAAGTCTCTGTTCACATCCTGGATCAATGGTATATTTCTTTGCCTCAGACTTGTTGCTTCCTTCTTAGCCCCATTGATAAAGTCAGGATGCTAATGATGGTGATAGTGGCATATGCTGTCTCATAAAGAACAGGTTTTGAGTACTGAAGTAAAGTCTGAATAATGGCTTAAACATGAAAAATGCTACCGAAAAGTATCGGGTTTGTAATGTGATACTCATTAGTTAATTAATGGAAATAAAATGTTCCATGGTATAAGAGAACTTTCAGCACATTTTCATGTTTCCCTGATCATTCCAGATATAAAATCTTCTTTATGATGGTCATTCTACATAAAGACAAGAATATTTTGCTATTTTTGGTTCATGTAAAAAGTGGAGGAAGCACGAAAGCTCACCTAAGTTGCTATCTAAGATCAACATAGTAGACTTGGATTTAAAAAAAATTTCAATCATTAGTAAACCACTTCAAAAGAAAGCAAAGTAAAAAGAAAAATACAGAGCCTCTTTAGGAGCAAACACATTCAAAGTAATGTCCTTTCATTTTCCTTCAAAGCTCACATCATACAATTTATGAAAAGTGGTGCCAGTGCAAGCAATAGGCAGCAATTCATAATGCTCTAATTTTTAATGCACATACGGTGCGTGTGCAATGCATTTTGCTTCTAAATAAAGTGCATTTTTGGAAATGAGTGTTTGTACTGGGTTGCTCTCTAAAGCATAGTTTTAAAGCTAGTATTTAATCTGAGGAAGAGTAAGTGCATAAATATATTCACTTAACTGTAACAATCCCTAGATGTGAGAGCTGAAAAATGCACAGGTGAAAGTAAAGGAATAAAAGATTTTCTGTTCATTGACATTTTAGACCAAATATAGTTCTCATATATTTTTAGATATTGTGGCAAACTTCCAGATAAAACGTTCACCTTCATCACTTCTGATTTTTTTGTTGCCGTTTGTCTTAATCACCAACTTGAATTATGTTGTTTTCTTGCATTTTCAGTGGTTTCTTTAATTGTAAGTCAGTATTTTATGTGGGTATATTTCACATATGACTTAAGCTTATTTGGACAGATAGTGATGACTTTTATATACCAGTAGACAAGAACACTGCACACTTCCCAGTGTCAGTATCCTTGCTTTGATGTGTTAGTTTAAGAGGACCTTTTAAAAAATACATAGAATGTGGATGGGATCAAGCCAGGCTGCAGTTGAAACACTTGGATAGTATTAGGCAAATTCCACAACTCTGGGAACTGCTTAACAAAGTGTCTGCATCTCAGTTGCGTAGTTGTGGATAAACTGTGATTAATGCAATAGGCTAGCTGATTGTTGTTTTGGTTTGGTTTGTTTTTTTCCAGAGGCTTCTCTGGTGTTCAAATATGTAATTTTCTCTAAAATCAGCATAAGTGGATCCATGAGGGGTTTTTTTTTGCCTCTGTTGCAAATGCAGCCTTAATTTCTAATTCCAAAAACATTGGCATATATATTTTTAGTTTCTAAATTTGAAGTTACTTCACAGAAATCAGTTTATCTATTTGTTGGCTCTCTGTTCAACACATGCTATGGTCTGGAAACAGATCTTTGTTACCTGTTTCTTTGCAACTCATTGTACTTGACTTACATTATAGCAAGGAAATATTGAGCAAGTTTTCTTTCATTTCATAAAAAGAGAAGTTTCTGTCTACATTTTATTAGACTCTTGCCTTGTTTACAAAGCAAGCAAAAAAACCCCAGTTCTGTGCTTTATTTTTTTCTTTCTTCAAATCATCCTTGCCTGTCCTGTTCTTTCTAGACAGGGCTAGTTTCAAATACTGCCTTCAGGTTTTGTCTAGACTCTAGTTGACATAAGATGCCCTTCAGCAGTGTGCACTGCTTCTCATGGTGTTGCCAGTTCTTACTGCAGAATGACCACTGGAGTAATCCTAAACCTTAAACCTTTGGGGTTTTGATGTTTTTCACTAAAAACATTTTGGAATTGTTTATTAATCTTTGGCATTTAATACTTTATTTGCATTCTCAAATTATCTCTAAGATGTTTTTAATCTTTTCTTTTTTTAAATACATATTACTTAACATTATTTCTGAATGTGATTTAAACCTCCCACCTCTTGTCAATCATAATGCCACAAATTAAAAAATCTAGGTTGATTATTTCTCATTCGAGAGAGGTTCCTTGACTGCCCTGCTGATCAAGAATACTTTCTGTGGTTGACTAGATGCATATCATACATCAACAGTTATTTGTTCCATTATAATGTTTTGTGATGTTTCATAAACCACTTTTTCAGTGCATACGATTCCCATTAGTTACATGCCTTGATGCACTATGTCGTTTCTATTTTTTGAAACATTGTATTCATGTATACCTTGTTTACATTCTCAGTATATTTATGCTACATTATTTTACAGTTTCCAGCAGTCAATCATCCACAGTCTTTAGAGAGAAGATATTTGGGAATTTTAAGTGGTGTATTGCTTGATCTTATGAAGGTAGGAAAATATATTTTATTTTCTGTTTGTAATAGGTAAGGAAAGATGTAAGTGATTTTATCTTTGTTTCCTAAATAATACATCTTAAAAGTACTTGTGAACTTCCTTTGGAGATATTTTGATGTCACCATTGTTTGTAGCAAGGCTTGATACTTCCCAGGAATAGGGAAAAACCTCTTGCAAATGCCAAAAGAGTCTGTTCAAATTTGACTGATTTGATGAGACATATTCCAGACAAAAGAACTACCATCATTTGCAGCAATATGCATTCACATTGACATAAATTCAGATGCACAGGTTACTTTAGTAATGCTAGAGTATGAGCTCTTAAGCCATAAAAAATTAATTCTTAATAAATTTAGATAGATCCACAGAGTATTAGGCTAACCTGATTTGCTGTTCATTTGTTGTTGGATAAATATGAGGATATGCTTATCAAAGTTGAAACAGCAATTTATATATATTTTTTACCTGATCCCTTAATCTGCTTGCTGTCACTCACCTCTACACAGCATAGCATGTATGTTAAGTTACTCTTCAGTCCTGTTTTGGAACAGGTCACCGAGTTACCCATGGCCAAACTAGGATATGGGCCTGAGATAGTTTCTTAGAGGGGATCTGGAGAAACTCTCTCCCCTCCAAATGGCCAAACACTGTAAAGCACTGTACTATGCATTTGTGCCATATTACTGGGTATGCAACATATATTGTTGTCATTATTATTGTACTAGAAAACATCACCGTGGTTAGCTGCAGTACAATCCTCCCATTATAAGCTGAAAAAAAAAGTCATGGTGTCAAATTAGATTTAGAATCACAGGGGTACCACTTAAGTATTAAAGACGATCTGAGACAAATTTGAAACATGGATATGGCTAATCAATTCTAAATTAAATGTATGGTACCAAGCAAATCTGTGCCAGTTGTCTTGGAAACCATAGGTCATCTGCTTTGGGGTATACTTGGGTGCTTATTTTCTCTTATCAGCGTTGATATAGCCAGCAGAAATCCACCAAATTTGCCCTACTCTTCAACATAACTGGTTCAAATAAATTTCATTTAAATCTCCCTGCCTTATGACAACAGTCACCATAGTTTTATCTTGGTTTCATGGAGTATGCAAAATCAAGTACCTCAATGCACGTAATTGCTTGTTTTGGTACTATGCATTCTCCTTTATTTTCTACTTCACAGAGACATTTTTTCTGGCATCATAGTTTGCTGTAGCTCAAGCTATAGTAGCACATATTTCAGAACAGCAAGATCACTCTTCAATGTGTGTTGGGATAGGTTTTATTTTCAGTTTATGCCATTTTTTATGATGTATCTCAATGTCTTTGGGGTTTTTTTAGGACGATTTAAAAGTTACAAAGTTGTGAAATTAAGCACTTGAATTCTAGGGAAACACACACAGGTTTCCAAATAATTCAATCCCACTTAAAATAATTCTTTTCAACTTCTCTCACTGTATTTCTGCCTACAAGGTGAGAAAGGTCAGGGATTCTGAAGAGGGGATATTTTGTGTTTGACCTACATGACTTAATTCAGGAGCTGGAACATTGTTAAAGAATGAGCAAAAGACTCCCAAGAAGAGAACAGAAGAGACTTGTGGTGAAGTTGCATGCTACAAATGCTGCACATAGTTTTCTGTATGCCTGTCTCTTCTCCAGACACTGGACAGTCTGGCACATGTCCACACTTGCTGTGTTCCTCATTATCTGCATTCCCAGGCACCTCAGGTCTGATTACTAGATCATGGAATAATCCACACTTCAACTTGTGCCAGCTAAAGTAGTGAGTTACTGATATATCTCTATTTAGAGAGCATTTCTGGACTAGATCTAGTTAAAGATGTCCCTGCTCACTGCAGGGGGCTTGGACTAGATGGCTTTTAAAGGTCACCTCCAACCCAATGCATTCTATGGTTCTGTGATTAATGAAAAGTCACCTATTTGGCCCAGATGCTTTGTTGCTCTTCTCCTTTCTCCTTCACAAATCATGCTGTTTTACAAGCATGCATTTGGGAACTGGGAGCTCACTTTGCATATGATGGCTTGGGCAGAAAGAGACATTGAGTATTTCAGTCTTTTTCGTATCATCTGTCATTCAGTTGTCTCCCCCATTCAGAAGCAGACATGCATTTTCTGAGCTTCCATTTGCTACTAGAATACTTGTAGAATCCCTCCTTTTTTACTCTTCATTTGCCATAGCTCCATTTGGACTTTGGCCTTCCAAAGTGGCCTATATTTTTTGCTAACGCAATGCTTTTGTGGTCCTCCTTTGTATCCTGTTCTTGACTCTACTATTTATACACTCCAGTTTTGTGGTTTTGTTCATTAAGAAACTCACTGTTTAGCCAACCTGACCTTATACAAAATTTTGTGGTCTTCTATACAGTACTATGCTTTGCTCCTGAACTCTCAATAAATTTTCTTTCAAAATCAAGTGTCTTTCCTGGGCACCTTTCCTCTGGTGGCAGTTTTTCAGGAGATTCTGCCCAGTAATACCCTATAGAAGCCAAGGTTTGCTCTCTCAAAGTCCTGGGACCTATCCCTGATGCTTATCTCCCTACCCTTCCTTTGAATCCTAACTGTAATCATCTCCTGGTCACTATAGCTCGGGCTGTCTTCTCTGATCAGATTTGTCAACAGTATTTTACTGTTGGTGAGCAGCAGGTCAAGTAGAGTAAAGTCCTACCCTTGGCCGATTTTCCTCTCCAGCAGATGCACTGGGAAGCTGCCACCAACATAGTCTAGAAATCTCCTCAATTGCCTACACAGGCTGGATGTCTGGATGGTTGAAGCCTATCATGAGGATGAGGACATGTGATCAGGAGACTTCTGCTTCTTGTAGAGAGTTATTGTCTTCATCTTCTTCATGCGCTTCAATGCATGGTTGGTAGCAAACCATGACATTGCAAATGTTGCTTTCCCTTCTAATCCTGACCCAGAGACTGTCAATGGATACACCTTTTTCATGCTGGCGTTTGATACCACCCAGGAACTCAATGAAATGGAGTGCCATTCTTCTCCTTCCCCACCCCCTTCCTTCTGAAGCCAGTTGTATCCACCAGTGACCGTGCCTCAGCCATGAGCCCTGTCCCCCTACTTCTCTGTGATTCCATGCAGGTTCACAGCCTTGTGACTCCTTATGGACTTTCAGTTCTCCTCGCTTCTGGTCCAGGCTCTGCAAGTTAATGTACAGGCACTTGAGGGAAGCCCTGGGACATCCTCCCTTCTGATGTGGAATGCAGATATCACATGTGGCCTTCTTGTGTTTGGCCATTTGAGCTACTGTAGTGATGAGCACCTGAAAAGGGGGGGAGGAAAGTTAATCACTCAGGAGACAGTTTGTCACTTGAGAAAGGAAGATGGTACAGTACTGTAGGACCAAACTGCATAGGAATGTCATGTACCACTTGCTTTGTTCCCTGAGCATTTTCCATTCTGAAGTGCAGGGATACTTTGAAGGAAAAATGTTTGTGGTCAAGTGGCTGAATACTATGTTAATGCATATACAGATATACATTGTGTGTGTGTGTATACATAGAGTTGTTCTCTATTCAACCTACATAACCCTTTAAAAATGGCTATTCTTTTTACTTATTGGACTTTCAAGCTTTTATCCTTGCTGACAGTCGTACATGTTCAAATATTCCAAGTTTTGTAATGCCCTGCTCCTGCAAGAAACCTTTCAAACTTATAAAAATACATAACCTATTGGCTTTTGATTTTTTGATTAAATATTTTCTACATGTCAGAAAGTGTCTTTGTTTAGAATCACAGCAGATCTAACAGAATTATAGCACAAATCTTATTCTGAGTGCATTGTATGCAGTTTAGATGATATGTTAAAAGTATGGGTGGGCTTGAACCCTAGAAGTAAAAAACCAGAACTCTTATATTTGTGTATTTTAAAAAATACTAAGTTTAAAAGAAAGTTTTTGTTTGTGTAAGAATGCTCAAATATGCTTGTTGTTTGTTTGTAAAGCCTGTTTCATTGTAACATTTTATTACTGGTAAATTTAATATTTTTCATTCTAAACAACATTGTTGTAAGGTATATCCTGAAATATGTTTAAAATACATATATTTAAAATACATATAGGTATATGCATAAAAGAGATTTTTTAAATTCTAGATATTTTTGTATTTTAAACATATTTTAAGCACACACATAAATATATATGTATGTATAAATTTATTATATACATATAGCACATATACATGTTTCATAATGAGCAAGGCTGAGG
>WTSP01024025.1:42962-74342 GCA_025331215.1 Actenoides lindsayi
CATAAATATATATGTATGTATAAATTTATTATATACATATAGCACATATACATGTTTCATAATGAGCAAGGCTGAGGCCTTCCATCTCTTAAGTAGAACACTGGTTTTAATTCAAGATGAAATTATTCTAGCAGTTACATCTAATCGCAGAAACTCTGGAGATTAAAAAACTATCCCAATAAAGTTCTTTATTTTGCTATATATTTTGCTGATGCAAGTATGGATACTAACATTTAAACTTGGGATTTGTTTTCCAAAGAACTTACTGAAGTTAGATCCAGCAGATAGATATTTGACAGAACAATGTTTGAACCATCCTTCGTTTCAAACCCAAAGACTCTTGGATCGCTGTGGAAGTTCACCTTCGCGGTCAGCTAAGAGAAAACCCTACCACGTAGACAGCAACACATTATCTAACAGGTAAATGTAGTCATGTCACCATCATCACTGACATTTGCTCTGCCAATGAGTGAGTTGCTGTCTTGCTTACACACAACATCATCTACAAGAAAAGAAAAGTAGTCATTTGACAGTTTATGCACATACATACTGTTTCACGTTGCCTCACTGAATAATGGAATGAGACACAGTTTTACTATTCAAGCTGAAATTTTTACTAGCTTTCAGCATCAGGCTGAATGCTTCTTGAAAAACAAACAAAAAAACCCCAAAACAAAGGCAGTACATTCCTACAACAGTAGGAATTTTGTGGCTTGGAGGGTGCCTGAGATTCCAAAGGAATGCTCTTTTCTTTGGAATGCTAGCATTGCTGTATGTGTGCAAATCTGTCCAAGGTTTTGATATTTGAAAATTCAAAATTCACACAGACTTTTCACAGCTAATGTCCTGAAAATTGTGTGCATTGATCATGCTCCAAATTGGGGATGAACAGAATTTTGTCTGCAGTTGCATTTATGAATCAAGTCTAGTCTATTTGAACTTAATGGAGGGTGTATTTGCACAGTGACTCCCTTGTTGAACACACATAGCTTGAGAGAACCTGCTTGATTGTAATACAACAACGAACCAGGTTTACTGGTGGATAAAATAATTCAGCACAAAAAGCCTCCTGCTATCCGTCTGACAAAAGCTTTCCCAAAGGTTGCACTCTGAAGTACACAAAATGATAGTGGCTTTTAATCCTAGCTATATATTTCTTTAGCTCTTCCTGTGAGTTTCAAAAAATTACTCCTCATTTTAAGACTTGGGATGGCAACATTTACAATCTATACTTTTTTGGAGATAGACGCCAAAAAATTTTAGCTGCCCTTACAGATATTTAGGACAGCATTTTTACCATTAGAGATGTGGCTTCAGAAAGGAGAACCTAGATCCATGGGAAGCTTCTTATCTAAAGGCTTGCCTAGCTGCTTGATTTAAAACTGCTAGGTTCCTTCTATCTCCCACTTTAAAAAAGTATACTTCCTTTTAACTAAAAAATTTTTTAAACTGGCATTACATTTGCACAATTTCTAGAAACTGTATTAGAGCACATCATTAGATCACTGAAAGTGAATAATACAAAAATCCTAGGTATAAAAGTGTCATTATCCAATTATTATCAACAAGATCGTCCATACAGTGAGCTCTTACTTTAGCTCCCAGTAATGCATCTGAGCTACATTATCATAGATTTGATACAGAGATAAGTTAACTGCTCACAGCCTGCCTAGGTCTGTCAAGGCTAACAAGTGCAGCTGCAGCACTGCTCAGTCATGCCTAGTTTGCAATGCCAGTGTAAGTCCAGAAGCAGAAATGTTTTTATGCCAGAAAACCTGAGATAATAAATCCTGCTCACATAATCACGTAATCCCAAAACCAGGAGAGCTGCAAAGTAGAGTAAAGGTTAAGGACATCACCAAGTTAGTCTGGTTGCAGAGCGTTTTAGGGTGCAGCTTGAGGATGAATTGGTGTGCCAAGAACAGGGATAGTGCTAAGTTCCACAGAAGTTGGGGTTCCTGTGGTAGACCTGGTTTTGGGCTTGGTGTTTCGGGGCTTGCTTTTCGATGCACTGAGCTCAGGCTCACTCCATCTGGATGTCTTTACCAGCCCAATAACCTCTTTTTCCCCTCCCCCTCCAAATCAGACATACATTAGATGGCCTGGAGCATCGATCATGTGGGATTTTTGTGACACTGCTGACAGACTTTATTGTTCTACCTTCACTTTGACATGCCAGGTGTATTAAAGATTTTTTTTTTCAACAGAGATACATCTAATTTTCATAATGTAGTGCTTACATTGTTGGTGTGCACATATATTACTTACATGCATAAATGTGTAAATATATGTTTGAATATCTATGACTGGATTTTATCTTTTTATTTCTTCTTTTTTTTTTTTTTTTTTGGTCAGCAAAATGCATTGACAAAAGCTGAGTTTGTCCATCAGGATATAACCAGAATGAAACAACAATGTACTAACATTTGCAAATCTGTTATTTTAGTGGAGCTTCCGATGCCTGGTTAGCAGTATTTGATCTTACCGCAGTTAAATTTTGTGGTTTTAAATGGCAACTCCTTTCTGAAATGAGTGTACTTTTGTTGAAGATATTAATGCATGAATATGTAATCTGGTATATTAATGCTTCTTTATGCATTTTAATGTAGAAATCAAGTCAGCAAAAGTTCTGCTTTGCAGTCACACCACAGATCAAACAGCAAGGATATACAGACACTAGGGGTTGGCGGGCCAAGAGAAGAGGGTCTTCCAGCAAATGAAAGCTTTTTAAATGGAAACCTACCTGGAGCTGCACATAGTCCAATGCATGCAAAAAAATCAAGCAACACACCTGGATCTGGCAACAAGGATCTAGCCAATAATAACATGCCACATCTTCTCAGCCCAAAGGAAACAAAGGCAAAAACAGAATTTGATTTTAATGTAGACCCAAAAAGTTCTGATGCTTCAGGCACAAAGTACCTGAAGTCTAACACCAGATCTCAGCAGAACCGGCACTCATTTATGGAAACTTCTCAAAGCAAAACTGGGACGCTGCAACCCGTCGACAAGCACAGTCGCCACAGCTATATTGATACTATCCCACAGTCTTCTAAGAGTCCTTCATATCGGACAAAGTCAAAGAGCCATGGGGTTCTGACAGACTCAAAATCCGTGGGCAACCTTTCTGAGGCCAGGGCCCAAGCTGCAGAACCGAACAGCAGTAGGTATTTTCCATCCAGCTGTATGGACTTGAACTCTCCTACTAGCCCAACTGCTCCTCGACACAGTGATAACAGAACTTTGCTCAGTCCATCCGGGAGGAATAACCGCAGCGAGGGTACCTTGGACACCCGAAGACCATCAACAAGACACTCCAAAACAATGGAGGAGTTAAAACTGCCAGATCACATGGATGGAAGCCATTCCCACTCTCTATCTGCTCCACATGAATCTTTTTCCTATGGTCTAGGTTATACCAGTCCTTTTTCTTCACAGCAGCGCCCTCATAGACACTCTATGTATGTGAGCCGGGACAGAGTGAGGTCAAAGGGCTCAGAGGGTGGCTTAAGCATAGGGCAAGGGATGGCAGCCAGAGCAAACAGCCTGCAACTGTTATCTCCACAGGTGCAGCATAAGTCACTCACAAGATCTGTTGGCTCATCACGAGAAGACTGTACAGAAGATACTAATAGGGTTAGTTCAAAATATTGCCTATTATAGAAGGCTTACCTTCCTCTCTTTCCTTTGTGTGAGGACAGTGTCCTGCTTTCCCTCTTCTGTTTGTTTGTTTGTTTGCAGTTATTTATGTATTTGTTTTGTTGTAAGGCAAGGGATGTTATTGGTTTGGGTTTTTTTTTCAGAAAGGCTAAATATTTAAAGTGCAAAATGAGAGGCTTTTTTAATAAATGGACTGTGAATACCATTCCCTTAAAGTACTGAAATGTAAGAACAGAAAAATTTGTCTCTGAAGTTAAAATTTCATTAGTAGTTCCTAGTCTTTGGGTATGTTGTCTGATGTAATTTTTATCATATTGTTTTGCTTAATTAACCTTCTGATTTTATTTTTTTTTATTATTCAGCTTTTCTTGTATATATTTCTGTTGTGAATGCCAACGTAAATTTTTGAAGTGAGCTTTTCACTCACTCATAGCAGGACATTATTGTTGAAATGCCATCATTTACTAGAGGACTATAAAAGCTTGCAGTATTTATCTTGATTGAATAACTGGGGTAGTCTAGAGATTTTATGTTCTAGAAGCCACTGGTAGATTGACTCCTTACAACGATTACTGTCACTAGATATCTTATTGTGTTTTACTGAGAGCATTATTTAATGAGTGGAGGAAGGGCTTGTTCTGCTGTTGATTTATATTCATTACGCACCACTTCTGAATTACGTGATGTTCACACATCAGATGTATAAAGGTGACTGCATTTGTTCCAAAATCTTTAAATTGCTACACCATTGATACAAATTGGAGCAAAATGATGCAGAGAGTACAAAAATGAGTGTTCATTTCTCTATATGTACATCTGTGCAAAAGTGACTTCTAAGGAGAGAATATCTAGTTCACATTTGTTGACAAATTGAAGGAAGTCAAAGAGCTGAAAATATTATTTAAGGTTTAAAAATTATACCTTACTGTGAGAGACTAAAAATCTCTGCCTACTTAGTTTATGTGAGAAATAGGTGTACCCAACTTGATAGTAGTCTACAAGTACCATAAAAAAAGAGGTTTCAGGTAGCAGTTGCCTTTTCAGTCTAGCAGGGAGAAAAAGGCATAATGTTGTTTTATATTTATCACATCTCCTTCATTCAGGATTTTGTGTATTTACCCATGAGAAAAGATTTCATAAAAATAGGAGAAATCAATGTAAGACAGAAACCAAAATGAAACAAAGAAGAAAAACAAAAAAAAGGTACTTAGAAGGGATTACAGCAGCTCCATTCCAAAACCATTTTTTCTTTCTTTGTGCAGTCATTTCTCTCTCTCATTTCAATCAAGTTAAATGTTACTTATTCTTCAGGATTTTACTGCAGAGGAGCAATAACACCAGCAGTTGAGGTTTTGATAGTAAAAGCTCATGCTACCTTGTACTCTTCAGTGCATTAGGATCTTTTTCTGCATTATGCAGCATATATTAATTTAATAAATAATTCAAATTTTATTTTATATTATATAGAGGCAGATGTTTTTATCACTTCATTTTTTGACTTTTGGCAATTAGTTTACAGATTTTTATTTTAATTTCAATAGTTGATGTATATCTTAATGCTTAAGTTTTTGTTCATTTTCATTTGCTTTGGAATGCTTAATCGCTTGTAAAGAACTTGCACTTATCTCTTATGGTTGGTGTTTTTAAACTTAAGCCTTCAATTAATGCTTTCAAATCTCTATTTCAACCATCAAAAGTCTGAAAGGAAAAATACTTTTCTCAAATGGATAGCAAGTCTGTAAATTCACAAAGCTGTTTTTGTTTATGCTACTTTCGATAACAAAACAGAATGACATTGTCAATCTTCTTATGACTCGTAAAGGCATTTTTACAAAGTAGTTGTTCTCTGGATCCTTCCTATCCCCCCTTTTTTTTTTCTTCTACATTCTGCCTTAGTAATTAGAAATTTCACTTCCTTCAGGATTACTGAACTAAAAAAAAAAAAAATCAGGAATAACATAAGTGTTGTCAAAGATTTTTTTGGTTCTTGCTCTCTGCTTGTATTTTGTGAATTATCCACACTTCCATATTTGTAGTTTCTCATTGATTTTCTCTTTAGTTCTACCAAGTCTTTTTAAAGAAAAACATGCTTTTTTTGCTAAGATTTTAAAGACTACTTTAAAAAAAAAAAAAAGACTTGCACTCAGTATTATTTTGGGGACTTTTCAAGTCTCAGTACAACATTTTGTTTTAAGGGTTGTTTTTAATTTTAATTTACATATACACAAAAGGGGGCAAGGAGAAAAAATCAAACACAAGTTGCTATTTCTGTCTCATATTTGTAACTTAACTTCTGACAAAAAAGAGGTATCTTACACAAGTAGTAATTTAACAAATGCTTCAGCCTGTTGAAAATTTTAGAAGAATCAAACTGATTTAAAGCTTTGATTTAGCTGCACTTCTCGCTTCTCATCTTGGCTCAGTTTCAACGGTTGTTTTATCTGTGACAGTGAGGCCAGATCTTCATTAATAAAAGGCAAAATAGGTTTTTCAAATCGCTCATATAGTGAATTGAAATCCCAATTTTTAATTGTGGTTGGTTTTTCTAGATTGAAATTCACATAGGGGTTTCATTACAGTTTCCCATAGGCTCTTGTAGAGAGTACTGAATTTTATCTGGTTGATCCATGCTGCAGGAAAAATTGCAGCATCTGGTTAATTTGACAGTAGCATTAAGTCGTATTTGGTGGCAAATTACATGCATATGGATGTTTCTAAGGGTTTACTTAAGCTATTGCCCTAAGTACTTTCAGGAAGTACTGTGTTCAGGGAAATATTCTTTTTGCTATTCAGTCTGACTTAACTAGCTTATAGATTTCTTACTTCAGGGACTATCTCTTATTTTACATACAGTAGATTTTGTGATTGTTTGTACCTCTAGGTACTGCTGTATAACAGCTGATAAGAGATAGTGCTTTGATGTTGCAATTATCACAAATTATATGCCTTTCCTGTTTACTTTATAAAATTTGCCAGTAACAGAGTAGCCAGATTCCATCAGAAATTACTTTAACAAGGCCTCCAGTAAAAGATTCCTTCAGAGATGTTACAACTGTATTTCATTTACAGCAGAAATCTGAGGGTCTGAATCATGCTTAAGTCCTTGAAAATTTTGCCTCTTAGTTGTAATTTTTTAATGCTATTTTTGTCATTTTGGAAAAAGCAAGTGAGCAGTAAACCAAATAATTATTGATTACATAGTCTGTAATTTGATATTGGCAGTTATTAATAACATGAAAGGATAATTGTGTGTGGTTAAGTTTGGGGTTTCTTGTTTATGTTGGATAAAAACTGCAAATCAGTTTATAATCTTTCATTTTAAATAGTTGATTGTTCTTTGGTTTAGGGTGGAGCATATCATGATCCACACACAGAAGATGGAGCATCTACTAAGGAAAATAGAATTCTGTATAATGACCCTGTTCCAAGAAGAGTTGGCAGCTTTTACAGAGGTAATTTTATGGTGAATCTTTCAAAATCAAACAAGAATTTTAATATGGAATATAAATTAAATAGCAGAAATTGATACAGAGAGCTAACATGAACAACTAAAAAAGTTACTGGAAAAAGAATTGCTACCCACTTTCAGAGACTGGGTTGACCTGTTAAGTTCTGTGCAGAAACTGTATTAATATCATATTATTTGATTAAAACGTACATCCAGTTCAGTACCTTGTAAAGCAGATAATTTATGAGGGAGAGTTGATCAAA
Organism: Actenoides lindsayi; assembly: GCA_025331215.1. Classification (NCBI taxonomy): domain Eukaryota; kingdom Metazoa; phylum Chordata; class Aves; order Coraciiformes; family Alcedinidae; genus Actenoides; species Actenoides lindsayi. Next base: position 50,334 of record WTSP01024025.1, read on the forward strand.
ATAAATTAATATTACCAGAGTGAGCAGTTCATTAATGTTTTATATTCATATTTTAAATTATTACTCAAACTATATCTAAACACCTTTGTACTTGTAACACATTGCCATACTTAACTGTTCTAGTTCAGATACTGTGGTGCATGGAACTGTAATGCTAGTTTTTCATTGCTCAAAACCTATGTTTATTTCTTTTGTTCAGTTTTACTAAAGATCAGGGTTTCCTACAAACAAAAGCACACATTTAAAATCACAGTTCAGAACAAATAATAAAGGAGGACTGTGTATGTGCATATATATGTGTGTATATATATGTGTATGTGTGTGTACATACAAATATACATGCAAATAGGTATTGTTCTATTATGGTACCCAGTATATGGTGATTTCTGAACAGCTGCCTCATGGCTAAACCTGGGTAATCCTTTTGAAAAAGACAAAGATGATAAGAAGCTCATTACTGTCCTGCAAGTGTTACAAGGCTTGTGGGGCTCCCCTGAACCTCAAAAAGTCCCAATCAGCTAAAATTCCATTATTAGTCACCTAATAACCTTAAATAGAATTACAAATCTTCAGTCTTGAATTGCTTTTCTTAATCCTTAAAACACTCCTAAAACTGGACATAGCATATCCTTCTTTTTTATACATAGTGAAACAGAAGTTCCAAGGAAGAATGAGTTTCCACAAGTCATGTGCTAAGGAAACTGTAGATCTGGAATTTATTCAATTTCTTATTATAAAGTAGAGGTTACTTCCTCTTTAACTATACCTATGAAACAAATATATTTTATTTCACAGACTTAATTATTACTTCGGAAAAAATGATACTGTAGGTAAATAATACATTAATAATAGTATGTGCAAAAACTATTGAAAGAAAAAGTTACTATGAAAAAAGTCAATTCATATTTATGCAACTCTTAAGTACTGACCTAATACAAATGTTATTCGCATGTATCTTTTACTACAGCTTGAACAAAAACTCACAGATTCAGATTTGATAGATTATATAGTGTGATGCTGCAGTAATGCTACAACTAGTGTCTGATTGGTTTTTAATCCAGTGCAGGTATTTCTGGTGGTATTCTTAATTCTAAGTTTATGTTCCAGATATGTATAACCTGTTTTCAAAACCACAGTGTCTGTTTGAAAAATATATACTATTTGATTTTGATCCTTTCATTTTTAGGGAGCAATCTCTTTATTTTAGTTATATTATAATCCAAAGTAATTTTTCTTCAAAATGGATACTACTTTTTTTTAAGGTGTAAGTGAAGAGAAAGTGTAAACTGTAGTGTTTTGTGTCTTTAATAATAGTATTCCGACTTTTTATTCTGTTTCCCATTTTTAAATATCAATCAAACCGGTGGCTCCCTATATTTAGAAATGTTCTCAGATGTAATAACAACTTCGCCAAATTCTGATGATGGTCTCATTTTACAGTTAATCACAACACTGTAACTGTAACAGCTTTCCGAACTGCAAATAACAGGGGGCTTTTTTCACTCACACATAAAGTACAACTTTGTCTTCACTCACTTGTTTCTGTAAAAGAGGTGGAGAGGATGCAGAGAACTGGAAGATGGGGTTTTTGGCAGAGCTCAATATGCATTGTTTGCTCTTTCTCTGTTCAGTTCCATCTCCACGGCCAGAGAGTACGTACTTAGAAAACAATGTGTCAAACAGAGCCTCTGTCTTACCAGCAGACAGCAGCACGGTGGCAAACCACTCAAAGAGACAAACCACCTTTGATACCTGGTGAGTTGTTATTTACACAGATGTGTGGAGAATGGCAGGAAAAAAAAAAAAAAAAAAAAAAAGGGATTTTTACCAGGAGGGAAAAAACCTTCATGTTTTTCTCAAAATTTGCAATTGTCTGTATGTGCTTAGTTGCTTCCTCTGACTATACTGACATAGTATTGCATGTTTTCTGTCCCCTTTTGAGCAACAAGAAATAGTTCATTACACCATCACACTGAATGAATTAAAGATTATGTACTTTTGCCCAGTCTTTCCTGATTTTTTTCCGCTCTCGATCTTGGTTAAAGATAATACAAAGCACTTTTATGTGTATACTGTGGATAGCAAGGCCTTAGTTTCATCTGTGGATTCCAGACCAGAAGCATGAATTGTCAGACAAACGGAAAAAATATCAAAATGCATGTTTCCATATATAAAATAGGACTGTATTAATGGAGAATATAATATTCACCCTACAGTGGGGACTACTGCTCTTTTTGCTTATGCACCACAGAAGGAGATAAGTATGTTCTGTGGAAAAACGGACTAAGCAACATCTTAATGGTGTATATTGATTTCAAAAGATTAAAAGCACCACATGGCTTCATTATATAACATAGAACAGTTAGCTAGAATTATGCTAATAGAATGACAACATATGCATAGCTGTGCAGGACTTAAGGGGAAATCTTTAATTTGTTGCTCTGAGAGCTGTTCAGCTTTAAAATAATCTTCTACTTTGTTCAATCACAATAAAACACACTGAATGAAAATAAATAGATTCAAAGGATTGGTGAGAGGAATGGACTGTATGTATTCACATGGTTCAGCTATGCTTCATACCACTACCTGAAACACTGCTCTCTGAAAGTGTGATAAAATCATGCTATCTAAAGAACTATTTCAGTGGTTTGTTGACTTAATGTGTTTCCATGTGAGCATGTGAATTATCTGCTTAAAAACCTAAGGGGTTGGGAGGGTGGGGTAAGGAAACAACTGGTATTTCAGCTTGTGTCCAGGTTGTGTTCCCATGTCAGCACTAGAAGATGTTTACTCCAGAACCTTTGTCACCTGCTCTGATTCACTAGAGTCTGCTTCCTGTCCTTCAGTAGCTCCACCTACATCCATTTTGTGGAAGTTAGCTGAGGAATACGGTCATTTATGTAAAAAGGTGGTACTTATTTTGTGACTTATGTGGCTAAAGGAAGTATTTATTCCTATTGTTGAACCCTTTTACATATTTTGTTGTCCTTCATATCTGAATCTTTCTGTCTTGCATATAACATAAGCCAAATGGAATATTGTTTTGCTTTATATATCATTCGGCAATATATATTACCTTTTATTATGTGGTGACTGCAAAGAAACATGTAATGTTATTTTAACTCTGAACTGAAATAATAGCATATGTTATTAGAGCTGGTTGGGAATTTTTTTACTTTTGTTTTTTTTGCTTTTGCTTACAATGCCAAATTACCAAGCCCAAAACTTTTCAAGGGAACAGACTGATATCCACTGACCTTTTATTGGGAAGATTCTTCAGCTCCAGGATGGAATTGCCAGTCAAAACCAGAGATACACTCAAAATAACAAATATTCTTGGGCCAGCATTATTTTTTTGGAATGTGAGGAACTCAAGTGCAGGGCCTTTGTTATTTTGTTATTTAAACCAGAGGTTTGACCCAAGATCTTAGATCGAACAAAAGAACACCCTGAACCAGAAGTTAGAGGTTATTCCAGAGCACGTTATTTGTTCCCCTCAATATATTCTCTTGAAGCTGTTTCATCTTGTTGAAACAGTGAAAGGACCACATTGATGCTGAATCTGCTCTAGTGAATATGGCCCTAACTTTGAGACAGTTAGATTTAAGTCCTTTCTCCAATTAATGTGCTCAAATATTTTCACAAATTGGAACAGCTCCTTTGAGAGAAGAACCCACAGAAGAATAAGCATTTCTTCTTGTGAAATGTGAGGAATGGCAGTGCCTGCAACACCAAGTTACTGCTGTTCCGGCATGCACTTTTCTTTCTCTTTGCTTTTCCTACTCCCTATTTTCCTGAAATGTTTCCTGCCCAGCTCTACATGTTAACTCTGTGCAAATTGTCCTGGCAATGGTCTAATGTTGTTGCAAAATTGTTCTGTGCCATAAATGCAGCTTAATCAGATTCCTGAGTGATGTAGAGTCTATGTTCCTCTACTTAATTTTATGTACAGAAATTGTGTAAACGCTTATGAAAATGTTGAAAGCTCTAATGGAATGTGATTCTGCTTACATCAATTTTATGATGAAGTAAATATTTGATGTTTGACTGGCATACATAACTGGTACATGACAATTCATCTTGAATTATGAGTGACATGTATTCCACCTGGACTTGCCACTACTGTAAAATATTGCTTCTCTCATACTATTGCTCTGTGTTGCCTTTTTTTCTGTCAAAGATTTTGTGAATGTTTGCTAGACACAATTGTCACAGATGTTCCCTTGTCTTTGTGTGCATTTCTTCACTCTGTCCCCACTGTCCTGCCTCTTTAAAATAAAGATGTTATAAACTCGACTTTTGTCATCAGGTTTTACTCTTAAATTACTAGATCATTTCTGAACTTTGGACAATTTCTATTTAAAAATGGCAAATTTTTCATCTTTCTAGAAAATCTTTTCTTTGCCAGCATTTAATTTCCTTGAACTTCTTCAATTTTCTTTTCTGATACAGGAGTAGGTGTTTTATTCTCTTTCACTTGTACAAGCTTTATCTTGAGCTGGGCAAAATCAGTAGATATAGGCAAGATGCTTAACCTTGTTCTGCCAGTGTGCCAAAATGTTGGCTGGAGTTATCTTTACCACTGTTATAGTTCTAAATATTTCCTTGGAATAAACTCCAACATGCACTACTTCATCTCACATCATATTGGAAGTGTTGGCATTGATTGCCTACAAGATATCTGGGGGGATATTTGGAAAGCTTTGTATAGATGTATTCATGCTATGACAAACGGCTTGTCATATCTTCTTTAGCATATGTCATACCTTTCTGCAAAAATAATTAAAAGGGGAAATAGGTATTTATTATTATGTGTACATAATATATATAACCACAGATGAACAAACTCTGTCATTCAAGAAAAGAACAAAAAAAAAAACCTGTCCTCCTCTTAGTGTCAAAGGCTTACAGTTATATCCCTACCATAAATTTTTTCAAGGCTCTGAAATAATACAGTACTTTCTAAAGATGACATGAATGGCTATAACATCACTATTTCAGTATAACAACGTAGTCACACTTAATATCCCTGAAACTAGAAGGTTACCAATATCTGAGCAAGCTAGTTTGAATCTTGCTTGTCTATGTCTGCAGTACAACTGTTGCTGCATTGTAAATACTTTCCAGTTAATTTACAGAATTCTTGAATTTGTAAAAAAATCAGGAAATTTCAGATTTGTAACTTGGAAGCTTAAAAATCACCTCTGTGTGTGTTACATTGGTTGAGGCTTTAGGAATCTGCTCTGCATAACTTGAAGATGTTCGCTTTCCTAATAGTATAGCTTTCCTCTGATATTGCCTGCAAAAGACTCCTGCATATGCACCGTCATCCAATACATCTGCTTTATTCATCTGTTTGGCAAAATCTGAACCTCCCTATCAGGTCTTCTAGTAACCAGTGCCTCGATCCGTGACCCTTCCCCTGTTATCAGTGTTTTTGTTTTGTACTAAAAATTAGATGAGGTAGTCTAATGTTATTTGCAAGGAAGCTTTCCAGAATTTGTAGCTGTCAAGATTCTGTCCCACAAATAAGCCTGGTGAAGTATATGCTTTGTAAATTTATGAAACCAACCACTTCCAATTTTTTATGGTTACTAAAGTTGAACGATACGGAGAGGGGTGGAGGGGTGGCGTGTAAAATGTATGTGTATACGTATACTATTTTTAGTGATGCCATAACTTCAGGTGATCTAGCAGCTTTAGTGGCTTATGGGTGGTGTACTGTATATAAGATAGTAGATCTCGGGCTTATTCAGATTTGATATCTGATGTTTAAGCTTTCAATGCCAGACTTTTAGAACAAGAAGTTTTACTATGGGCTTCAGCTTGTGGAATTGAGATACTTGCCTTAAGTAAACCATCTATTTGAGGTGCTTCATTAGTTTCTGACATTTTCTTGCCTTCGTTTGTGGTGACTCTCTAACTGCCAAGGGTTTTACTTTTAAGCAAAACCAAAAGCTAACTTGGAGAATTAGCGTTTGTTCGTTTATCTTCTGAAGAGAACTTCAAACATTTCACTAACTCCTCCATTAGACCAAAATCTTACTCATGGAATTATCATTGGTTCAGTAAAGATAGTAGTATACTGGCAGTTAAAGAGGATTTCCAAGCCAGGTTGCCTGCTGAGATTTGAGTTGCTGAAGAATAGCTAAAACCAGCATGAGGAATTGCCTCCCAAAAAGAGTCGTCTGCAATACACATCTGTCTGTGGCAGCATGAATGCAGCATGCTTCCTATTTATTATTTTTAGTTAATATCAAAGCACATCACCTTGCTTGCCCCATGCCTGTTTGCTATTACACCACATTGTACCTGAGTTGAATTTGGAATGAAGTTGGAATTCCTTCTCTGGCAGTGGCTTATTGCCTCTGTGACGCTAGTGATAATCAACGCCAGTGATAATCGCAGAATTTCTGTTCACACCTGTGTTTTTTCCAAATGTCTCAGACCAGAATAACCAATGTGATCTATAGTATATGTCCTAAGCATGCAAAAAGCATACAAAGATAACAGAAAACAGAATGTTTTGCTTTTGGTTTCTGCTGGAGGGTAAGCTCTCTGAGTCGGGGCTTTTCTTTACGGTTAGTCTTACTGCTATTAAAAGAGACACTTGGCACAGATTCTAGTGTAACTGTTTGCTCTCAAGAGCTGAAGTTTTATGCAAAATACCAAGATACTCGCAGTTAGATTGTAAGAGTTCAGTGTTGAGTGACTGTACCATACAGATTTTTTTCTAATAATCCTAATTTTTTCCTATACTGTCCATTGTCTGAAAAATCATCTTTTGGGACGCCTAAAATATCCCAGTGTTTCATCTCATCGATCAAAATGTTCTGCTCTATTTTTACTCAGTACAAAATCCTGGTGCTGAAGCTTCCTGGTATAATGCTATATATGTTCACTCTCTTCACATAATGAGCATGTGTTTTGAAGCAGTCTTTTTTCAAGGTCAGTGCTTTTTCAGACAACTGTACTGCAATATGAGTCATGGGAGTTAATGACATAAACCCGTTGGTGTAAAACCACTGGCTTTTGGGTAAGCAGAAATTGAAAAAATGAGCAGAGTTCTTAGCTCCTTAATTTCATCCTCTGTCTGGTCACTGTCGGCATAAAGATGGAATGCTGGTGCAGGATTTAACTTCTCTCATCTCTGCTTATCTGCTGTAGGAAGCAGTTTTCTCATCCAGGTTCAGTGAGACAAAGAAAAGAATCACACTTGAATGAATCTCTGGCTAAAGTATGGCAAAAAATGTCCCAAGCGTTGTTCTGAAGATTAAGTTCACCTTTAAAAATACGTCTCTGTTTTGGAACAGACTTTGCAACAGAAAAGCCGTAGCAAGACATTGAAAAAAATTAAAGGACAGTATAGAGGAACCACATGGAAACTTCCTTATGATCTGACTCTGGTGCCTCAGCAGACAATATAGTCACTGGGCTGGTGACTTGCACTGGGGCTGTGGTTTGGGATATGTTTGCAGATGTGGATGCACGGTAGCTCCTTTGGGGAAAAGCTTAGATTCTCAGCCGCATACACATGACTTTCAGAGCACAAGCGGGATGCTTGGGGTGCATGCTTTCCTCCAACTTTTCTAACAAATTAAGAATAATTTAGTAAATAATTCAGTAGGTGTTTTGTCTGTGTTAAGTCAGTCTTGTTAGTTCACAGAATCTGTAAACTGTCAGTAGTCTATTCCCAGGCTTTCTCCTTGGTCCTTTAAGTGAATAATACAAGATTGTCTTGCTGCTGTTGTGTGGTGGTACCAAATAAGGGGACATGCCAGAAACAGGAATCCAGAGCAATCCAGTTTATTTAAAATATGTGCTATCAATCTAATAATTATATTAAACTATAGAGATTTTTCCCTGTAGCATTGTAATTTTCATGTTAAATCTATATTGTTGTGCATCTGAATTTGTTTCCTGGATCTAAATGTAGGTTCCAAAAATCTAAATTAGGAAAATTTCCACTATGCTCTCTGCCTACAAATCTTTCCTCTAAGCTCATTCTCTTACTCAACAATTGCACTTTATTGCAGTGTTTGAATACTGCATGTATTTATATTTAGAACCAGGTAGCATTTCGAGCTTGAGATGGTTTTCTGTAGAAGCTGAGGATTTGGTGAAAACACCTATCAGAGAGAGGATACTCTTGTCAATAAGGAGGATGACTCCAGTGATTCCTACCCCAATTATGTGTTTCACATTTGCTTGGAAAAAAATGTCAGTTTGGCATGTAGTAGCAGCTGAATCACCAGCTGATAGCATAGCATTTAAAGCCAGAATTAGAAACCAGAGATAACTATAGCAGACAGCTAAGCATTGCTACATTACAGTTGCTCCAAGAAAAGCTACTCCTTTTCGTCATCCAGAGCCCTTAGAGCTGTGGCTTTCCTTGAAGTTTTCAATCAAGACAATGGAATAATTTATTTTTTTTTTTTAATAGAACTTAAGAGTGAAAAAAGGACTATTAAATCACCTAGTATGATTTCCTGTATGTTAGTTGACATTAAACATCATCCATTGAGGACCAATAGCACACCTGACAAATTTGTGTCTCCCAGAAGAGCATATGGTCCTGATTTGAAATGTCAAAGATGGGAAATCCACTTCTCACTAAGGAGTTTGTTCTGGCAGTTAACAAATCTCATTGTTAAAATCAGTGCCTCATTTCTAATCTGACTTCTCTGGCTTCATCATCCACCTACTTGTTGTTGTTTAAAGATCCTTCTAGTATTCCGTAATTTCTTCCTGGATAAGTACTTGTGTGCCACAGTTAAGGAAACTAAATGTTATGGGTGGTTTGGCTGTGTTTTTTAACATACTAAAGAGATGGACATCTCTGATTCATTTAATATAGGCTATTCTTTCTATCTCTGAATTTTTCTGTGACACCTTCCTGCACGTTTTCCAATTTTCAAACTATTTTAAAGGGCGCTGGAGCGCCATTCAGTTGTGTCTCACCAGTGTCCTACATAAACCATCTTTTTATGCTGCCCATATCAGTACTTTACATGCACAGTTTAGTATGTGTACTTAAAGTAACATGTTATTTATCAGATGTAGTTAATTCAGATATAAATGAGTTAAAAGGTGAAAAATCTGGTCTTCAGGCAAGTCAGTTGTTCCACTTTCGGGTCATCTTCTTTTGCCAGTACTGTCTCACCCATGCATAATAAACTAATTGAGGTTTTTAAGTTGAAATGGACAACAGTAGGTCCCCAGCTTCCATGATGATAAATTTGGAACCCTGTCAGCAAAGGTCAAGAAGTTCGATTGAAATTGGTTCTCTCTGGCAACCTTTGCAACTCCTGGCTCTCCAGCAAGCAACGGATAAACTGGACCTGTGCTTTTATACCTCATCACCATTTGTATGTTCTCTCAGATACGATTTTCATTTTTCTAAAAGACCTTGTGTGTGCTATTTTGGTTTGAATATTAAATTCTGTCTTAAAAAAAAAGAAAGACATGCATGCTTTCCTTTTCCCTAAATAACTATTCACTGGTCTGAGCTAATCATTCTACCCTAACACTGTGTTCCTCCTATCCCATTTAATAAGACTATTTATCTGGTATTTGTGCAGTAACCCTTGAACCAATGAATGCTAAAACATTAAAAATATTTTTTGCCTTAATAAATAATTCGCATTCTTTGGCATCAGATCTCATTATTACAGACAGTTTATATAATATCAAAATAAAATCTCTCTTACAATGCCTTATTTCATGTTTAGGAAAAGTCCTGAAAACCTTAACAGTCACTCAGAACAGCTAAAGGAGAAAGAAAAGCAAGGTTTTTTCAGGGCAATAAAAAAGAAAAAGAAGAAATCTCAAACCGTAAGTATACAGTATTCATAACAGAAAATATGCTTATCAGTTTTGAATTATACCATTTTAATATGCTAAATTAGTACAGTATCCTTGTATTATTTATGATCATGCCTGTGTGTATCTGTTTGTTCTTTTATTTTCTTTCTTCACTATATGAAAGTCAAATTCTTTTCCTGGTCAGGATTTATTTATATGCCTTTTCAAATATTTCTTCACCTACTAGTCCTGTGCATATTTGTTTTCATTTGGACCCCTTTAGAGACAGTTTTGAGGCAAATTTTAAGCTAATGTTGCAGCAAATTCTTTTGTAGATTATGGTGATACCATTCCAAGAACAGCAAATGCATTACTGTGCATCTTCAGAGCTTAATAATTTCAGACATCCCATTAGGAGGAAGTCAAACTGTCACAAATGAGAATTCTTTCCAGTGTTTTTTATGGCAGCGTCTTGATAACAGCCTCTGTCTTCCTGTTGCACCCAGTGGCTGGAATAAGGATGATGTGTCTTTAAGCATTCTTAACATTTTAGGTTTTGTGGATTGTGGCTTTTGTTATTTGGTGTAAGCCTTTGGTGTCTCTTTTACAATTGCATGTAGTTTCTGGGAGGGAGAACGAATTTTCTTTTATCAGACAACAGTGATATATTAACATTTCACCAAGTTTTATAATGAAAATCTCTGTAAGAACTGAAGTAACTTAAGCATCATCTCATCTCATTCTCAAATGACAGTTCTGGAAACAGTAAAATACTTAAAATTTCATTTATATATAGCTGCAATGTTTCTGTAAGTATAACTGCAGTTACGGTTTTGAGGGTTCTCAGAATGGAGTAAATCATACTTACTCCTGGTGAAAGGGAGTAACTAAATCAAAGTATCTACTGTCACAGAGCGAGGTGGCATGACTCTGCGTGTTGGTGGAGGGCTGATCCATTGAAAATTGAGGGAGTGGAGTGATTATCAGGCTGTTGCTTTGTGGGCTTTTTTTTTAATTTCATTGAACTGTATGGAACATGTACATGTTTGTGTTAACTAGCACTCAGAAATGCACCTCACCTTCCTGCTGGGCAGGTTTTAAACCAGTGGCATCTACCTCTCCTTCTGAACTTGTTCATCCTGATACCTGTACACAGTTCAAATATTATTTGCATTACACAACTGAACAAAATGTCTAGATTATAACTGTGGGATTATTTGGTATTGAAAAATCTATGAAAGAATAGCACACCTAAGGCCACTGGTTCCAGTGATGCATTTTGAAAAACAACAACAAAAAAAGTGTTAGATTTGCATTGTTCTACACTACTCTGATTCCAGCCATTCAGACGCGGTGGCAAGGAAACAGCTGCTGGAGGGTCTATTAACTACTTCCAGATTAAACTGTGTGAAGAAAATATAGACTGGAATGTGTTGCATCTCAAAATCCATCACTTTCCAAAACATCTAAATCACAAGTACCTTGACTTATAGCTACCAAAACCATCACTGATTACAAGACAGGACAGATTTATACATAATCTATATTCCTGTTTCTTCTCATAAGAAAAGGGCTAGAGGTGGAAGAGAGAGGCTTTGCATTTGGGAAAATTACGTTGGGTAGTTAGAGCTAGTCTCTCACAGGAAGATGAATAAATGAGTGAAATAAGATAGTGATAAGACTCTCTAATCCTCAGCTAGATACTTGTTGCCATCCACTTGATTTTTTGGACTCAACCAGAAAATGAAAAACCTTTCATTTCTACTTACAGCTGTTTAATAGGACAGTATCTAGGGACTGTACCCACTGATGTGTGTACAAGTGTCTTGTTCAGACACTGTTCTTTGTTCTTATTCATCTGTTAGTTGAGAACATCCACCTAACAAACATTAGGATGTTCATTAGGATCTTTCAGCACAAACACAAATTACTACCTTCAGTTCACCACCAACTTTGACTTCAGCAGTTAACAGCACTATAGTATTAGTTCTTCAACTGCATGACTAATGTTTTCTATGAATTCATATTAAAAATAGATAGCTTGTGACTACCCAAATTTTTTTTCTGAGGTTTATAATCCTTATAGAGTCCTAGAATTACAAAATTCCACTTATTTACTCTGATACAGACTTTCTGCAGCAAATAAATTAGATCTGAGAACTGTCATAACACTGAGAAGCACATCATAGGTAGCTACTGTGTACTTCTCATATCCTTTGACAAATCTCACTTTGCTGGTGATCATCCTAAGAATCATAAAAGATACCTGAAGGTGGAATGAAGACATCTTAATAATGACATTCTCAAAGTTTCTGATAGCCCAGAACTAATCCCAGTTTCTCACACTTCCTCCTACAGAGTTGTTCCCATTAATCATTCTCCCTAGAGTTCTCCAGGTGCAGATCCTCATGGGATAATAATTTTTACCAACTGCTATGGGAATTCTTTTCAATATTTTTTTTTTGCAGAGCTGTTCTTATCCATTCTCCTTTTCATCTTGTTTGGAGTCTTTTAGCAACGTAGCAAAAGGTTTTGAAGATTGCTAGAGTCACAGTTCTTGCTGTCATCTGCCACCAATTTGACATCCATGAGGGCTGTGCACAGTATCAATAGGCATTATCTTCAGAGGAACCTGAGTTTTGCAGATTTTGGCATGTATTGCAAGTTCTGGGTCTGAAGATATTGTCTGTTTTAGAAAAAACAGTTGCAGGTGAACATTTCTCTTAGTGATGTTTTGATTCCTATTTAATTTATTGAACTTGAAACAGGAAATTCTTCTGACCATAAAGTTCCTAAACAAGCTATGCTAAGTAGCGAGTCTTTCTTTGATTAACTTGGATGGAATCTAGAAGCCAAGAAAGCTGTTTGAAATGCCTCGCTTTTAGTAGCACACACATTGTTCCCTTTAGTTGTGTAATCATTACATTGTATTATAAAGTTCTCTTTTGGTGGGCAGAGTAATGATAGACACAGCATATGTGTCCCATGCTTGTTTGTACCTTGTGCATCCACTGGTAAGATCTTTGGGTGTGTTACAGAAATTAAAACACACAGTGGCCTTGAAGTTATACATGAAGTTGTTGACAACTTATTTTTGTTAGAACTTAAATAATTCATCATCGAGCCCTAGCTCTTTTGACAAGTTAAAAATAGAATACTTTTATTTCTTCTAGATAGAGCTATCAGCTGCTCATTCTGAAAGTGATTTTTGTCACTGTTAGTGTATCTTTGATATTTTATTTATATAAGAATAAGAAATGTGATACTGCTTTAGTTCATTTTCATAAGTAACAAATGATTGCCAGAATTACTGGTCAACAAGACCTAGCTGTTGTTTCCAAAAGGTTTTGAAACATATTCCAGATTCCTAATTAACACAGATATATGAATAGGTGTACTGATCTCTTTTTACAGACTTTATATGCATTGATTTCCTTGAATTTATTCTATATGCTTCTTTCGTTCAATCACTACTGTATTTTCCCAAAGCAAATTATAGGATGGATACCATATATTGTTGGAATTTTTAAAAAAAGACAAACAAACAAATAAGAAAAATAATTAATATAGTAAGGACAGAGTTCTTGAATTTAAATACTATGCATTTAGTTTTTGTATCTTATATTGCAGACAGACTCATCCAACGGGGAGAATCCAAGCATCAAGAAATCCCTCTTTCCTCTTTTTAATTCAAAGAATAATTTAAAGCATAGTTCCTCTTTGAAAAAGCTTCCTGTAGTCACTCTACCCATGGTATTAATTTTTAAGTACAGTAGCACTGTAAAATGCTCCAGTAAACTTGTTTTACTGACTACAGCAGCATGTGTTTTATTTTCATGGGATCACTTTTTCTTCATGCCAGTTAAGTATCTTGGGCCAGTTCGATAAATTTAAATAAAATTGGCAGTTCTGTTGAAATAGGTTGTGCCTAAAAATTTTCGGTTCAGTATTTTATATACTGAAAATGTAATTTACACAGTTCCAGAAAGAATAAGCCCTGGAACTAAGATTAAAGGAGGAATTCTCCTGTCTCATTCTGTTTCAGTCATGGAAAAAAATTAACCTTGTTTGTTTTATTGCTATATTGGAAATGCATTTTTTTTGTAATGCAAACTACTCCTGTACATGTAAATTTAATCAATCAAATATTAACAGATTATGTGAAAACTAAGTTTTAGCTCATGTCTCTGCTGTATTTTTGTTTGTCCTGATTGTTCAAGATAACAGACAGCTTTTAAAAATAGGTTATATTTTAACTTTCCTTTTTTGGCTTAGAATTCCTGAGATTAGATAAAACTCTATATATAAGCTTTAATTTTTCCTTCTGACATAAATTTTCTTGGATTTTCAAGTTGGTGGGGCAGGGGAGTTTCCTAATTTTTGCTTTAGTTTGGGATATTTGTGGAGAAGAAAGATGGGGAAAAGAAAATTTCTTGGCTTTGTGATGGCAAAATCAGATGGACTTTAGAGAGATTTTGGTCTGCTTCTCTCAGGAACAAATTTATAGAACTGATCCATGGTCTTAACTGCAGTATGGAATGCTTTTTAAATGAAGATGAGGCTCAAGAATTTATTTTTTCTTCCTTTTTTTTTATTTCTTTTTTTTCTTTTTTGAAGCCTTGTTTAACTGCTCTCTCTTACAGCAAGTAACACTAACAGCATGTGAATGCTTTAAGGGCTAAGGGTATAGCAAATCTGCATGACATCCACGGCCACTTGCTCTTACTACGTGGAAAAATATTGAAAGGTCATTGCAATTCTGCTGCAGTAATGGGCTTCACTTGTATTCTGTAATTAACTGGGGGAATTGATTTACAACTATTGTTAAGAATATATTAGTAGAACAGTATGTAATGTTTTGTTGCAGATGCCTGGCAGTGATGGTCAGGATCTCTTGGCATTACAGAAAGCCATTCATTCTTCTAATCACCAGAGCAGCAGGCAGAAGGATTGGCATCCTGAGAAGATGACAGAAATCCAGCCTCCTGTAAGTGGCATTATCAATTCTCTGTATTTTAACATCACTGAGGTATCCTGACAGATTTTTCACTAGTGAATAAAAAAAAATTGCATTTGACATTATTTCCTAACCTTTCCATTCCCCACTTACTGAATGAAAAAATCGTGTGCCTGCAGTCCTGCATAATTCTTCTGAAAATCTAGACATGAATGACAAGGAAAATAAGAGAGACTAAATATCCCTATGTCAGTCTTTGAGCCTTTCAAAATATTGGCTGTGGGTTTGTATTGAAGGCAAGCAACATTTCAGTGCACGTCTGTGGTAGCAATGCAGTGCTGTAAAAAGTCCTCAAGTTAGCTCTGTAAGGAATGGTGAATCCTGAGGGCACACTGCTACTTGACACACTTTGATACTTGATGGGATCACCAGAGCATGGTGACCACGTTACAGTGCAGCTGTGCCTCAGCTGTCACAGACCGTGGTTCAAGCAGGCTGTGTTATTGGAGCATAGCATTGCACTAAGGCAACTTTACTTTCTTCAGTTCTAAAACCAGCTTGGGGGGCAGGATTTCAGTGGGAGCTTCAGTGCTGTGCTCCGTTGCCGTTACAACAGTGAAAACTGAAGAGAAGGGTTTGTTGCAGCTGCAGTGTTTGAAGAAGCAAGATCCTCTGTGTGCCATGGAATTTAATGAGGCTGGTTTTTCATACCACGTTGTGTACTCAGGCTTCCCCAGACTCTTGCTGCCCATTTAAGTAACCCCATGTCTCCATTTTCCTTCAACCTGCTCAACAGTTAAAGAAGCTGTGAGGGACTAGCACCCATCTGTCAGCAAACAAAATATCCAGTTGCTGAGTTCTGCCAGCCCTTACTTCAGTGCAGATGATTACTCAAGATTCTCTCTAGCCCCTGATTTATGTTCACAAAATGTTTAGGAACTTTGTATTTCTGATATCTGTGCCTGATAAAATGTAGCTGAGGTTCTAAAGTTAATAGTAGGACTAGCGGCAGATGGACAGCTAATGAGATTGTCTATGCCTCCATTTTCATAGGAAGGAAGATTAAAATAATTGATGGGAACAGTTACTTTTTTCTGATGTAGAAAAGGTTCCATCTTTTCAGGTAGCTAATAGATTGAATCATAATGAGAAGACATTTTCTCAGGTGTGTAGTCATAGCTTGGAAAGAAATATTCCAAATGAATACAAATTAAAAGTGAAGAAATCCCATGAAGTTCAAGAGGTTCAGTTTAGGATATATGACAGTTTTGTTCTAGGAAGTCTGATACGATGGTCATGTCCTTTTCCGTGTGTCTTTCAGAGCCAGCCATTGAAATCTCTTCGAAAGCTCTTACACCTCTCCTCTTCAAATCATCCTGTCCCTGCTGAGCCTCGCTTCCAGCCCTTACCAAGTCAGCCAGCCAAAACTACTTTTCCTGAAGTGCGGATTCACCCAATGAGTCAAAGCTCCAGCAGCGGCAGCAGCAACGTGCGACAGGAGCCTCAGCCGAAAAGCAGGCCGACGCTGCAGATACCCAGCCAGCTGGAACCCACCTGGCACGTCTCCCCGGTCAACAGGAGCGCGAGTGATGGGCCTCCCTACTCCGACCAGCTGCCTTCCAAGAGCGGACAGAACGGGCACACGTATAACCGAACAAACCGATCCCGAATGCCAAATCTGAACGATTTAAAAGAGACAGCCTTGTAATTGCACTCTAGAAAATAGGCCAGTTCAGGTGGAGGTCAGCGTAGGGGAGTGGTGGTGGTTCTGGTGATGGTAAGACTGCATTTTCAGCTTTATAAAGGTGTGCAATATGTACATGTGGAGCTACGCTGTTTGGCACCACAGTGAGAGTCAGGGATTATACAGTAAAACAAGTTGAATTAAGAATTACCAGTCATCAGAAATGTCACTGGATGCCAGGCAGAGTGTGCCGGTCAGGGAGAAAAATGCGTTGTCGTTTTCTCTCATTTACATTCCAGCTTAGTGCACATCTCTGTCTGAGAGCTGGGAGACTTCTGGTATGTATTGGCACTTATAAGGGTGAAAACATTCATGTCTAGACCTATGCCCTTACTACATTTTTTGCTGCCTAGTTAAAACAGTGGGGTTTATGTGATAAAAGTGTATCCCCGTTAAGGGTTTAAAGTTAAATTGTACGTCTTAAATTTGTTTTTTAAACTTCCATATTTGATAGGATTTGTAATATTTATTTATGATGATCTAATATCGTACTGTTATAATCATATCTTTTATGTTATAATGTAAAGTTATTTTGAGCTGTTTGAAACATTGTGAAGCAGTGCAACAGCTACAGTAGTTTCTATAAAAAACTAACAGTAACATTTATATATTGCATCAGGAGTATTTTATTCTATACATAAATATATATATAAATGGAAAATAACTGTCTGGTTTTTAAATATACTCATTTAAAAGAAAAGTATTGTTATGACACTATCTGCCATATTTTTATACATTTGTGATATAAAGTGCAGTATTATACTTCTAATAAAAGGAAGTTGAATGTGGATATAATCGTGACTGTAACAGTATGAATCTTGCTCAGCTATGAGAGCCCAGTATTATAGGCATTTTTGGTAAAAAACAAAAGACGACATTCAATTCCAGGCTTTATTATGGGCTGTTTTGTTGGAAGTATTGGCTAAATGTAAGAGACTGCAGAACTGTACAGTAATCTAAATGTGGTATGTTCTCCCCTGTGTCCTTAGCTTTTCTAATAATATTAATGGGATTTCTGCATCTGCATCAAGAGCACAGAGCCCCAGTACCAAATTTTTGTTTCCTCTAAAGAGATAAAGTGCCCCACAACTACAAGCTAAAGCAGGTGCTCTCCCACTTAATAGCAGGGGTGAAAACCAAAGAAACATAGCATGAATTGCAAGTGAAATGCCAAACTTTGACACTTACGCATAGCATGGCACTGCAGATCATGGTATAAGCTTTTATGCATTTGTGTATTTTACATCTTGTTTAGCAATCTATTACCTAATAAGATAAACACTGTATTTAAATTGAAACTACTCTTGCACTTTTTATTATATTTCAGGATGTATTTAAAGCTACAAATCTGATATTTGGATATTGAGGGAGAAGGTTGCCATGCAGCTTAATTTCTCCTTAGGTCTTACTATCTGAATATTCCCATACACAGTTCAGTTACCAGTCTCAGTAAAATACTAGATCTTGAGTTCCAGTCTCCTGCACACCATTGTTAAAACTGACTTTATGTTGGTGAGTATTGATTGTAGCAAATACACAACCTGATTCCTTTGTTGCTACCAATAAACTAAATCAAAGGTGAGCCAATAGGAGTCAAAATAGATACACCAATCTAAACTTTGTGCAATAAGAGGAGAGTCAGGCCTGTAGTGTCAGAACAATACAATCTTTCCTTTTTAAACACATTAGTTCAGTTCCCTCATTACTCTGCAGCATAGTTCATTTTCTAGATGCTGTCCTCATCAGACACTTATACTTGCAAATATGTTGTCTTTTCCAAAAAGAGATTAACCTGAATGTAAATTCCATGATTTAGCCATAATGTATGTAGTTGACAGAAGCAGCCAGGCAGTAAGAGCTGAACTTCCTTACTTGGATAACAATGCAAACTGGACATGCTGTTCAGTACCTCTCGAGTCATACCAAAGTTCTAACAACGGCAAATTCGGCACCATTACTCTAAAATTCTTTGTCGGAAGGTACAATATGGAAGGATGTTATATCAGGTTCATCCAGGGCTAAAAGTCAGTCTAGTAAATTGGAAAAATTGCAAAATAAGAATATTTTCTTTGTCAATTGCCTGCAAGAAATGTGCATGTGATTTTCTGTAGATAGATATGATATACGATACCTAGATATATATGATATATACATGTTGATATATCATATATGCAGCATATAAAAATACAGTAAACATAAAAGGGTATTCAGTTTTTGGTAAGTTCAGTGGGCATCCATGAGAGACATTGTGATGTTTACTATCAGAGTTTAGCAGTGTGTTTTAGCAGTCTCTTTTGGATTCACCAGTTGGTCACAACTGGGTTAGTCCTGTTAGTCCTGCTTTGAAATGATCTGATGCCACTGAAATCCCTCCCAAAAGCAGTGTCTGAGAGTGGGGCTCTAAGCAGTGCGGTCTGAGTGTCTCCAAGGGAGTGCTCAGACCAGACTCTTCTGTGCTTTGTGGAGATGGATCTTTTTGCCTCTGCAAGACTTATAGCTTGCTGGAAAGAGCTTCATGCTGGGGATGATGATACTGGGCTACATGTGGCTGGTCTGATTTCTAGCAAGGAAAAATGTTTCCAAAGGATTTTTTTTTTTTTTTCTCAGCACCTATTAAGTTAAATCAGGGTAATCTCTGACTGTACATAGAGCTGTTTAAAGTAGTTAGCAAAGCTTCAAGGCTGACCCAAGGAATGTTCAAGTATTTGGTGGCCCATATTTACAGAAAGTTGTTTCTACTTCATACTGCATTTTCTTCTCAAATTCAACAAACCATAGTAGATTTCAGTTGAATACTAAATTGTACTGAATGTATGTAGTATTTTCTTCTTTCTGTTGGAAAGGAATTCCAGCAGCTCAGCCAGCTGGTGCTGAGATAAACTGCGTATTTTTAACCTGGTCTCACTTCCCAGTATTTAGAATATCGCTAATGTAATTTTGCTGAGGCTTCCAAAGGAGTCTTATTATACTCACTGAGATTTGCTGGCTTAATAAAGGGGAAGAGAATTACAGAGCCAATGATTTTTTAAGTGTGAGCTTTCCTCTTCACTGGTCTGTGAGTCTTGTACTGTATGTTCTATAGATTTACTTAGTATGAAGTATCTTAGTTAAACTGCATTTTATTCTTTAGCAATGTTTTGCCTTTTGGCATCATTAATGATGTGAATAGAAAAGAAACTAAGTTTCAGAAATGAATTGTAGTCATCTGGCAGAACACAAGCTGCCTAAACTTGTCTATATGTTCTTACTATAGCTCTTGAGATCTTTTTAACTGAAAAAGAAGCACCTTAAGCTCATAATGACTGAAATTGTATATGTCTTTAAGCTGCCCTTTTAAACTGCCATGCAAATGTATTAATCTAGAACAACCTATTATTTTCAACAGACCTGACCACAGAGAACAGTCCCTTAGAACTGTTTAACACTCTTTGCTCCATTTATTGCAGTCCAGGATTCCTTGCTTCTCTGAGAGGTTACCAGCACAGAGCACTGGGCAGAGTTCTTGGCAGGAAGTCAGTGATCCCAGATTCAGTCCCTTCTAAAACAGTCCCCATCCCACAGGGCTTGGGACTGATGCCAAGCTTTGAGTTTTGATACCAAGTCAGACCCACATAAGTGTGTGGGTCCTGACACTACTCCATTTACAGACACCAGCTCTTTTAGATCAATATTAACGCAGGCTTCAAACTTCAAAACATATGAGACACCCTCAGGTCCTACTTAGGCTTGTGGCCTTTCTCTCTACTATACCAACTTGTTTCTGGGAGCAAAGCTGGAGTGATTCGTCAAGAAGGAGTGTCCTGTGATAGGCTTTTAGTCATTCCTTATCACTGCAGTTAGGTCTCTTAACAGATGAATCTTGTGAGTGTAAAAAGCTACATATCAACCTTTTCTTTTTTTTCTTCAAAGGCTGCTGTAGCTATTCTCTGAGTAGACTCCTGTGTCAAGAGCTGGGAGAATATTTAAATCCCAGGCACATAAAGAGTATGAAAAGGATAGCCATATATAATATACTGCAAATTGTGGGGTGGCAGTGAATGTTTATTTTTTCCATTCCAGGTAGCATACATAATACATCCATTAATGGGGTTATATCATAAACCATGCATCTGGCCTGTTGTTTGTGTAAGTAGGCCCACCATTTGAAATAGGAGTGTCACAAAAGATGATTGGAAAGGTATCGTGCCCTATTTAACCATTTTTAAAGGACCTTCAAATCAGGACACTATTTAAGAACAGGTGCCTTTCCCTACAGAGCTCTTTCTAATGGTGTCATGATATTAACCATTCATTAACTGGGTTTGTAGTGAATGAGGAGAAAAGCCATTTAACTTCTGGCCTTTGTCGAAAAGGGAATAATTTGAGTAAACCCTTTTAATATAATACAGCTAGGAAGCTCTAGATGTTGACTCCTTTTTCAAAGGGTCAAACAGCAGCAGTGCATCAATGTTCAGGCTCATCAGGCAAGTGAAGGCTTGTGCACATCCCTTGATTCAGATGTTGTACTGAAACTGGAGATGTCTCATTTCGCAGCCACGAAGCAAATTTTCATGAAAATTAAGCAACACAAATTTTATAGGAGATCCTCTTTCAATTAGAAGAGAAAAGCTGTGGAAGGTCATCTGTTGTCTCAGTGAACTATCTTAACAGCTACTGCATGAGACAGCATAGGTAAATCGGATGGATCAGATCTGAACTTTGCTTGCTCCAGGTTCTTTTTTGATGCCTGGTTGTTACCTTATGTACAGCCAATTGTTTGGTGCAAAAGTTGGCTTTTGATCAACCAAGTGGAAGATTCATGAGAAGTACGAGAGGGCCAGCCCTGCTATGTTTGGATGCTTTCATTCCACCAAATCAGATTGCTTCTCAGGCTCTTTTAAGATGTGACTCAAAATATGCAGCTGGGCACAAACGACTCAAGACGTGACCCGACAGTCTGAACACAGAATTTGTGACTTAGGCTAAGAGTGACTCTACACATCTCTTGTCTTCTCTGCAAGCCAATCTACCTCCTCTTTCTTGCAGAATGTGGTCAGGGTTTGGTTTGTTTGTTCTGAGCCTATTACTAACTCCAAATTTTGAAGAGATATATAAAAAGATTCTTCCTCTAGGTACTGTTAGCAACCAAGTAATAAAATCTTGATGAGCCTTCATCTGATATACTTCTGAAAATTCCAAGCCATCTGAGCTCTCCCTCTAAAATCCCAATGCCATTCTTTGCACTGCTTTGCAGTCTTCCCTTGCCCTTCCCCTTGTGGTTCTCAAATATTGCAGTTGCCTTGTTCTTTGTTGTTTCTCTAGTGCAGATTATCAGGGAGTTAGAGGCCTTATCTACTACTCCACCCTGTTTGCTGTTTTACTCAAACAGCTATCCTTAGACTTGCTCAGGATTTTCTTCACTTTAATTTTCCATTTCATCTGGGTGAGATACCTTACCTCATTGTGCCCCCACCAAAACACGCTGCCTACCAGGCTTTTCCTTCCACCAGGTCTCTGTTTGCACAGGGCATTGTTTCTCTGGATCCGTTCTGAGAAATACAAGGTGGCATCTTAATTGTACAGGTGTAGAAATGCGTTGTGAAGTAACTGCTGTCGTAGAGCTTTCCATTAGCACCGTTAAAGCATGTTCATAGCACAAGTTGGAAGCCGCTATTCAAGTTTCCTATAGAATATGAACCTCTTGGTGTAAACTCTTGACATGTAAATCCAATGGCAGAGCTTTTAACTGTTTAGTAACAAGGCAAAACTTTAAGTGTAAGTAACTGTCTCGACTTTTTTTTTTTTTTTTTTTTTTTGCTAGTGCACATCTTAGACTCGTACTACTGAAGGATAGGTCTAAATGAAAGGAGTAACATATATATATATATATATATTTGGGTTGTATGGAACAATAAGCTAAAATCTTCCCTGAAACTATCATTTTGTCAGAAACTCTATGTAGGCATTTTAAAGTCTGGTCAATCTGCTAAGGACTTCCAGGACTGCTTAGATCTCCACTATGAAGTGCTGAATTCTGAATTTGTGTCATTTGGGAACAGGAATGAAAAAATGTGAAACAGAATCAAAAAATTTGATCTTTTTTCACAATCTGCCAGTACAGACTATTCCAAAAATAACAGGCTGGGGAGGTAGCTTTCAAAACTTCTAAGTTTATGGAAAAGATTCCCCAATGTTTTTTAACAGCTACTAGAAATTTAAAGCGCACAAACTTTTAAATTGACCATGCTTTCTGTTGTGGAAGGGATGTGATGTGGTGTTAACCTTTTTAATCCTGGAATCCAAATTGATTTTAAAATGTGTTGAATATTTAAGGATGACTCCATGCAAGTTAATAAACCATTTGTAAAGTGTTTGTATACAACCCTTTGTATCATGTTGTTGGTACACCTTACCAAATTTTTTTGGGGCATGTATTCCATTCTTAACTTCTGTACAATTTCTATTGTTGCTGTAAATATTCTAAAAGAGAAAAAAAAAAAAATCCTGTGGTAACCTTAATTATCAGCATGGAAATGGTTAATTTTTACTGAGCACAATGTATTTTTGAATGGGCCTTCCAAACTACGTCTTTAATAAAAATGCAGATTTTGCACTAGAACACTGGCATTGCTCAACAGTTGATCTTATTCCTGACACGTCTCCTCCAGCACCTCCCTATACATTAGCTTGGCTCAAATGAGCAGAACAGGCTGGAACCACACCAGGGCCCTGCTAAGCACCTGGCTTGTATCTGTCCACAATTCCGATGTTTCCACAGGAACACAGACAAAACAGCTCTGAAGCACCTTGTTGCTCATCATTACTGTAGTCCCATTGCAGACATTGGAGGGTGTCACGATTTAGGGTCAGGGCAGCCCCTTAGACCTATAACAGATGCTCTCTGTTAACCCCCCTCCCCCCCCCAGAGGGGAAGAGAAAGGGAATAAGGGAGAGAGACTCAGCAATTAGAAAAGGAAACTAGAACAGCTTGAATGAAAATTAAATTAATAATAATAAAAATGGAATATATACAGATGTATACAAAACCAGTATCGACCCCAACCCCCCCGATGATAATTACATCACCGTCACCGCTGATGCTGTGGAGCAGGCACTGCGGGGAGGGGGGGAGTCCCAGACTGAGCCCCGCAGCAGATGGGAGCTGTGTTCAGGAGCTGGATTCTGGTACTGGGTTCAGGAACACACCAATTGGGATGGAAGGCAGAATGGACAGAGGCCTCCTTGGGTGCTCTGAGGAAAGAGCTGAAAGAGGACCTGAGCCAAGCCAAGCAGAGCTGGCAAAGTGGGCCAAGAGCGGAGAAGAGCCACAGACCCTTCGGATCCCTCAGCCTTATACCGAATATGACGTCTATGGGCTGGAATCCCTCATTGGTCAGTTTAGGGTCACCTGTCCTGCCTGCTCCTCCCTGCAGGTGCAGCCTTTCACTTTCTGCACCCCACCCCCCCAATGTGGTACACAAGATCCAGCAGTGGCCTTGGTCTGCCCACCAATGAACAAAAGCTA